>CM026205.1:3697366-3867366 GCA_014839995.1 Xenentodon cancila
GGATATACCTGGGTACCTGTACATTGTGAAGCAGCAGGTGTGTTTAGGTGCAGCAGTGCTCACTGTGCACCAGTGAACACTAGAAAAGCAAACATAATGCTTTTTTAATTTTTTCTTTCCTTGAAAGAAAATAAAATCTCATGTCAGAGGAATGAAATGAAAATAATTTAATAGGATAATAATGATGACCCTCAAAGCAATTACTGCCCCCAGTAAAATTACAGTATAATGAACTAAAGTGTTCCAACAGCCCTCCTACTTGAAACATATTTGATTATTTCCTGTAGAGAAAATGAACTGTCAGGAAAAGTACATCCCCTTTATAAGAAATAACCATAGAAGACATCATATATACTCGAACTCCTCCACTTGGGGCAGTATCTGATTCCCGACCCCGAGAGGGCACTCCATCCTTTTCTGACTGAGGACCACGGCCTCGGTCTTGGATTTGGAGATGCTGGTTCTGATCCCAGCCACTTTACACTCGGCTGCGAACAGCACCAGTAAGAGTTGAAGATCTTGGCCAACAGAAGTTGGCTGCATCAGGATGGAGAATACCCCTTCTGGGAACTCCCTCGTTCTGATGGGGGATTTCAATGCTCACATGGGTAAATGCTACAAGACATGGAAGGATGTGATGGGGAGGAACGGCCCCTTTGATCTAAAGCGAGCAGGGTTTTGATCGACTTTATAGTTGCATCATTGGATTTGCAGCCACATGTCTTGGACACTCAGGTAAAGAGAGGAGCGGAGCTGTCTCAGACTCAGATGGTGGGGGAGGATCCTGATCCGGAGTCAGTACGCCCAAATATATTGTGAGGGTCTGCTGGGGACATCTGTCAGAAGAACTTCAACTCCCATCTCCAGTAGTGCTTGAAGCACATCCTGGGGGAGGTATGGGGACACTGACTGAGTGGACTATGCTTAGTGCCTCCATTGTCAAGGTAGCTGACTGGGGCTGTGGCCGTAAGGTTGTTGGTGCCTGTCGTGACAGTAATCCATGAAGACGCAGGTGGACAACAGTGGTTAGGGATGCTGTCAAGCTGCAGGAGTCCAAGGGGCATGTTTGGCCTGTGGGACTCTGAAGGCTCTGGATAGGTATAGGCATGCCAAACTGAAAGTGGCTTTGGTGGTTTTCAAAGAAAAAAACTGGGAATGAGTTTGAAGAGCCCATGGAGAACAACTCCAGATGGCTTCAAACAGATTCTGGTCCACCATCTGGCAGTTCAGGAGAGGGAAGCAGTGCACCATTTTAGTCATTATGACTCATTGGAGAGAATATGTTGAAGACCTCTTTAACCCCACTGTCACACCTTCCAACCCCCACCTACGTACACCTCTCCAATCCCCTGACATACACTCTCCACCTCCCTATATACACCTTCCACCCCCCTACTCTACTCCCCCTACATACACCCTCTACCCACTTGTGCTATCCATTTGTAATGTTTGACGCAGCTTTTTGGGTCTCTTTCAGTCTCTGAACATTTATCAGAATCTGAACCGGCGCCAGCATGACCTCGTCATCCACCTCATGGACATCGCCATTATTGCCACTGATCTGGCTCTGTACTTCAAGTAAGTACAACAGAGCGATTTCAGAGTAATCTTTAGAGTATAATTTGGAAATGGCATCAATTCAGTTCCAATAATATAAAATATATGTACTTATATTGATATGAATCATATATAATTTAAATACTTGTCAAAAACATGTCAATTCAGGTTAGTGACAAAACGATGGGAAAAAAATAAAATACTAAGACTACTTTATTTTGAATTTTCATTAACAATCAGACTTGTGTTATGTTTTCTAATTGTAGTACCAATACAAAAATAAAGTTCAAGTGCTGTTTAGTTTTTTTTTTATTGTTTATTTATTATAATTTTAATTGTTGGTTTTGATGCTGTAAGCCCACATTAGGGCTTAGTGTTGGGTGTTATCACACTGCTCTTGCAGTCTTTGTTTTTTGTGCAGTTTCACCTTGTAACAAAAATCAATGGTTTACAGTTGAATAGTTTGTTTAAATTTCCAAAAATGTTTGAGTCCTATTAAGATGTGTGGTTCAAGCCTATAAACAGACCCTGATGGGAAATTCTTCTCACCTGTGTGTCCTTGGCCTAGTGAATGACAGCCGAGCAAAGCTACCAATCATCCTCAGGAAAAAAAGAAAATCACTTTATCCTGCAGCAAAATGGATTTGAGGGGCATCATAAACTGCTGTTACTGCTGTGGCAAATCCACATGAAACCCCATTCCTCCCTATTCTAGACTGCAACACTTAGAAAAACGTTGACCTCTTACCATAACCCTTAAAACAAGTTTCACTGAATCACATTTGAAAAATGACTGTATGGTTAAGCATTTTTAAATCATGAATTTACACTCAGTTGTTTAAGATTGTTACCACACAAATATAATGATTTGAAAAAGCGTTCGCTTAAATTAATTTGATGTGAGGAACTCTTCTAATGAGGAAGATTTGAAGTTTTTCGAGGTCCCAAATATGAAACAGAGCAGTAATGTGTCAGTACCATTTGCTTCTGTGCAGGAAAAGGACAATGTTCCAAAAGATCGTGGACCAGTCCAAGACCTACGAGAGCTGGAACGACTGGACCAAATACATGATGCTGGAGACCACCCGCAAAGAAATTATCATGTGAGCAGAAATGTTTATGAAAGCAGATTCCAGCAGGAATATGCAGATGTGCACATCTCATCCATGTGTTTTTCGTTTTTCCAAGGGCCATGATGATGACAGCCTGTGATCTCTCTGCTATCGCGAAACCATGGGAGATCCAGAGCAAGGTTAGTCCATCCAGCATCTCTTTAGAAGCTCCTCTTCATATCTCCGGACAGTTGCTAAGAAGCACCACTCTATTCCCCCTAATGGCCATCCATTTACAATAATGGGACACACTTGGGAACTGCAGAGCCTCTGCGAGAACAGAACCAGTGATGAAGTAGGCGATGAATGGCATTTTGTCATCACTGCCATTTTTCTCAGCAGAGGTTTCTGGCAGCCTCATGCCTCAAAAGCAACCTGCTGCTTTACATTTCCCTCATCACCGCCTGCCAGACTCGGCATTTAATTTTAGTGAAGTAGGTAATACATATTTCCATCAAGCCTGCATGCATCGCCACATCAACACGAGCAGCAAGCATATCTTGCTGCTCGACGGCCCATGCTCAGTGGCCTTTTTTTTCTAACCTTTGTCTGGAAATGTTCTTATTTTGAGTACCACCTGCTTCATATTATGTCACACACAAGCTGAAGACTCACAGCACTGAATCAACACTGCACCCTCAATAAATTCAAAAGAAATACAGAGTACAGACAGAGATGAACCGTTTGAATGTAGGAATGATCCGCGATGTTCCTTTAACATGGATCCTGTGCATGCAATAGTAAAGCTTTTACTATTTTGTTATGTAACCATTCCTTTTCACAGCAAATACAAGTTCATCTTTAAAGGTGTGGTCTTAAAGGTAACACATATTAACACATAACAGTCCCATCACAGAAGTGTGCTCGACTTTTTCCTAAAGGACTGATACAACCTTATACCATCAGATTGTGTTTTTTTTTTACAAGTTTCTGATGAGTCTAGATGAACCCTTTTCTCTTAAAGGCCAGATTTTTCCAAAATAATCTGGAATACTAACTCAGCAGATTATTTATAAATGGTCCATTCCAGATTCCTCCGAGCCTAGAGATGTTGACATCATTTCTAGACGATGTTTGCATATAGCTTTTTTTTTTACAGTATGATGATTATGTGGCTTTTGTCAACAAAACTTTATATTGTGATGCTTCACAAAGGTTAGGTTTCCAGACATAATCCTTCATCTATGTGGTGATATAAAGTTTGATTGAATGGAGGTTCTGGATACGGTGGAATTTAAGGGACCCAGTTTAGGTTTGTGCCCTTGCTCTGTACACACTGAAATTACTCCAGAATCACTGAATGGTGTATTTGAAACAAATACAATACCCATTAAAGGCTGACTCTTTCAGGTTTTCTGGAATATGCGGTTTGTAGATCGTGTTAAACGATTATCTATCAGCATATTACCTGATGTTGCTACAAACTTCGACAGACTAGCAGATTAGAGACTTTCATACTGTGTGACTTCAGAACGATTCCTCTTTTCTTACTGCCTTAGTCACCTGTTGACAAGTGAGATATTTTACTTTTCTCTGGTTGTACCTGGAGTCAGCTGTAAATCCCACATAAACTGTCCCTCTCCCCAAAGGGTCATCTCCTCCCAGAATATCATAGTTACACACTATAGCTGTTGCATGAAAACATCCAATAGAATGAGCAGCATAGACATGAAGAAAAAGGGATCAAGAACCTAATTTAACCAGAGTGACATAGCATGAAATAATACCTGTCATTGCATAACTTTCTTATAAGACCGTCAACCTGCATTAAAAATCTTACATTTTCCCTGATGATAGACAGCCCTAAGATGTTGTGTGGAGAGCCGCTCTGCTCTGTATGGTTCTGCTGACATTTTAATGGGTGATATTTTATACTTTTCCTCCAGTTCGGCTTCCCACGCACTCACAGTTTGTGTGTGTATGAGCTCCACCAGCCTCGTGGTAATTGTCCCCTCAAAACTGACTTGATGACTAACTCCTTCAGAAACAAAGCCTCTATGCTGAATACAGAAATTGATTATTGTTTATCAGATCACACATTGCTCCATTTTAGTCATGCTAAGGCAGCCAAAATGGGCTTTTATCCCATCCAGAGACAGAGCCGGAAAGTGCTTTGTGATCATGGAATAACGTTATCATTTAGGAAATCATTGAGTGCAGCTGGATTTATTGTGTGGTAAAATGAAGCCCTCATTTTCTTTTAAATTTTGTTAAATCTTTTTCTTTCTTGCATCACATATGATATACTGAACCATTTTGTTTAAGGTTGCAGGTTACATGAGTAAATGTTTGTTGTTCAGCTTTTAATTTGGCGGATCAACTCGTGCTTCGTCCTGCAGGTTGCGCTGTCGGTGGCAGCAGAGTTCTGGGAACAGGGAGACCTGGAGAGGACGGTCCTGGAGCAGCAGCCCATTGTAAGAACAAGACTGTGCTTTTCATTACACTAACTCATGTTCCCGCGGGACCTCTCCCTTCCTGTAATCTGGAAATCATTCCCAATTAGCTTCCTCATTTGGCAGTTTCATCTGCGTCATCCTCACATTTCCTTCCTTGGATCTTCCTTGCACATCCTCAGCATGAGGAACAAAGACGATGGGGAGCACTTACATTTAAAATCATCTGCTACTACCATATATGATATATACTGCAGCTAAATAACTAAAAATGAAGACATGTCAAATAAAACAGCACAGCTCAGCACAAAGCTCTTGTTAATTGCGGGACTTGAACTTCAAACACTGCAAAGGCATGTTAAGGCCCATTTATGCTCCCTTACGTACGTAAATAGACACATCCGTTTCAAGCGTTGTCCTACATCTCCGCCCTCATGTTTCATGCGTCTTTTACGTTACCTTGGTCGTTAAGTCAACGTGTCCACTAATGGGCAGTAGACGACAGTGGTCCGTTCAACCATTAAATACATCACTAACGTGGATCAATTCCTCTTCTTCCTCTCTGGTTTGTTCCAATAGTGACTGCAAAGTTTAACTTTTCAATCAGCAGAAAAGCTCTAAGATCTGACTTAAAGATTTTAATTATGTAAAATTATTAAAATATTATGTAAAATTCTCCACAGTAACAGAAAGCAAAGGGGCCTTAAACTCCTTTTACATATGACCGAGATGAAAAGGGATTTTCTATTATCAGATTAGTTATGGTTTGGAAATCTTAACTTTTATCCTGTGTTGGTAATAAACAATGCAAATCTAAAGCTCTCTAGTTCTGAGACTTTGCAATAGATTGTAACATTTACTTTTTGCATTCCTGGATTTATATATTTTTTTGTTTAAGTGAAGGAACCGCATTGGTGGACTCTTGGGAATCTGGGGATGAAGTCAGTGCAGGACTCTCCTCGTGGCTTCAATTTGGGATGAAGAGTTAGGAGGGACAGAATGATAAAGGAGAACAAGAGATTGAAACAGAGTTGGATGAGGAAATGAAAAGACGAATGAAATTCCCCATGGCGGCGGTGTTGAGCAATGTAGAAGACATTATTTGGAGCAGTGAGTCAGAAAGATGGGTCATCGTGGCCTTGACCCAGTCGACTGTATCCTCTCTGGCTCGTTGCGTCTCGCTCCGTCTCGTCCCCCTCGTGTCCTCGAGACACTCAAAGCGCAAAAAGCACCGTCCCACACTCTTTCACCTCACAGTGCTCTAAATTTAATAGCATCTGTCGGCAGGGAAAACTTTTCAGTTTGATCAGTTTGTATTTTCACAACAGTGGGTTTTGTGACTCACTGCAGCCTGACAACTCTGCAGAGGCTGTGACATCCAAGCAGCTTTATCAGGAAATGTAGGTGGGCAATTCTACCACCAAGTATGGCCTGCGTGATTTCCTTCTTTTGCAGCTTTTCACATCTTGGTGCTCTGCTCATGCACACTGAATTCAGTTTGATTATATTTGCTAATGGAGGCTTTTATGGCTTTAACTTTTGTGACTGCAGGTTACATTCAGGTTGTCATCATTCATATACAGTAAATTTCACTTCTTTTGTACTGAGTTAAAATGAACTCTTGTGTAGGAGAAATGGGCTCTGTAATTGTGTTACATGGCTGCTGCTTGCAGGGCCTGTCAATCACTTAGTTATGGATATCACAGAAACTCGAACAAATCTCTACACAAACCTCTTTTACTAGTCTTTAAACAGCTTTGACTAATTGTGGCCTAATTTGTATTTATTTGTTTTTGTTTATTTTTCAGTGTTGAGCGCCACATAAATCCTCCCTGTTTGTTTTTCTTTCAGTTTTTATTTGATTAAACTTCCTTCTGTCTACTTTTTAATGTGGGGCATAATTGTCTCTGGTGTTATTTTATCTGTTTCCCATTAATGCATCTAAATTGAATTGAGTCATATTGAGTCAATGGATATTAATAAGGTGAGAATAAATGAATGGGGAAATAGTTACTAAATAAATTGTTCAACAAACGGATGGAAAGTAGAAAGTGCACCAGGGAGACACAGGTTTGAAATCCTTTGATATGAGCATAAATGTGCTGAGCTGTTGGGTTTGTAGCCTGGCAACTAGTTAAGTTTGAGCTGGTGGTGTCACATGCAACTTGATACACATTAACTGTCTCAGTGGACCGCGTGGATGGAAACGTATCAGGTCCTTTTAACGGGTCCATATTCTGGGTGCAAAGATGCACAGCAGTCCTGCCTCCTTCACTCTTACTGCAATGACTGCAGTCTCTGTCTGCCCGTCTAGTCTGGAAGACGACAGAGTCCAAAATATGTTCCTGCAGTCATGACTCGGTCAAGCATAGTGTAATTCTGACAGTCCAGCGTTGTCTCCAACAGTCTCCAAGCTTGTCCACCCTCCATGACACTTTTATTGAAACTCTTCTCTTCTTTGCTTCATTTTGTATTTACTACGTTGTTGAGGGGTCAGGGTCTGACTCCTTCCTACCTTCCTTCCTAAAAAATAAAAAAACAACATGTAATCTATCATTCTTCTGCTGCAGAGAAAGCTGAACATTTTCTTTTTTTTTCCTTTTCTTTACATTTTTTATTTAATTAATGAATATTGGATTATGCTATTTTATGCAATGTCAACAATCTCTCTTCCCCCTTCAGCCCATGATGGACAGAAACAAAGCAGATGATCTGCCAAAGCTGCAGTGTGGTTTCATCGACTTTGTCTGCTCTTTTGTGTACAAGGTCAGACGTTACGTCATACAAACAAAACTGATTTCTCCTCATTTACTGGAGTCTGTCTGTAAGAACTGCTAACAAGCTTTCCTGCACATGGTGTACATGGTGAAAATTAAAGCTGATCTGCTTAAAGATCTGTATCATAATGACAAGCTTTGGTTGCAACATCTGATAATGTTGAATTAATAAATGTTAGTTTTAAATCTAACAAAGTGGCCTTGATTTGGATGTTGTGTGGAATTCCAGGAGTTCAGCCGTTTTCATGTTGAGATCACTCCCATGCTGGACCGTCTGCTGAACAACAGGAAGGAGTGGAACGCTCTGAAGGAGGTGCACGAGGCTAAGCTGGCAGCCATCGAGGAGGCCAAGAAAGCCAAGGAGGAGGCCGCTCAGCAAGCTGCCGCAGCTAAACAAGGTGTGAGGCTGTTACGTGAATGCACAAATACCAAATGAGTACAGTTGATACACCAGCTTGAGCGATGTATGAAGGAAAGTTAACTGCAACTGGAAAAAGAAACATCTGCAGCCTGATGCATTTTGGCTTAAAACAATAACATTTACTTCTGTCCTACTTTTCTCTTTCCCACTGCAGCGAGTGCCGCCCAGTCAAAGACTTGTGTTCTCAGCTAGAGATGCTACAGAGGAACCGCCTCACTAGCTGCATAATGTTGGTCAAGCACTGCATATTTATCTTCTTTGGGATTTGTGAGCCTACACCTGAAAATTCCACCTCTCTGAGCTCCCTTTTACTTTCAGAAACATATTGACTGACAGGTGGAAATTGAAATGTACCTACTTAAATCAACTTTTTTTTCCTGCTCTGCTTTTCTTCTGCAGTCTTTCTGCCTGTACAATCTTTTGATGCTTTCTTATTTAGCTGTCCAGAATGTTATGGTATGTTCAGGTGTTTTTGAGTATCATGAGTATCCCAAGCAAGTTTTTTTTTTTCCATTGATCAACAAATCGATGCTGCATCACAGTGCAGGCCTGTTTGAATTGATTACAGTGCTGAAACCAGGGTGCTTTTTGATGAAGTCTTAAAGGAACAAACTAATAACCAGAGGAAAAAGGCTGCAAATGTCAACAATTAGGTTGTACTATTTACACATAACATTATATTTGCTTTCCCTCTTGTTTGTCTACAAGATTTTAACTTATAATGAAAAATAACAATGGAAAGAAACTGCTTGCAAAATAAAGTATTTGTTCAGTCACTGGTTGTTACTGGCAGGCTGTTGCAGCTTTGCAGGGTCGATTTTAAACCTACTCTGTGCATTAAAATCTGTCTTTTGACTCTGTATTGGTTGGAGCCTTTTTAAAAGTGAATACTGCTTAACAACATGCACGTGTGCAGGACATGCACATGGGACACAGGAGGTGTTTCTCGCTCATGATGAAATGTGGCTCTGCTTTTAAGTTAGTTTGCAATGGCATCTATTGTTTTTCTTTTTCCTTGTATGACATTTGCTGTTATGTTTAGTGATAAAGTGCTTTTCAGCTGTGCGTTTCGGTTTGCTGGCGTAACTGCTGTAGATATGGCAGCTTTTGTGAAACATACGCCTGATGATATGAGATTGTAATATTGTGAGCGTGTTTCTTTATAATAGAAAACATTATTCAGATATCTCTCTGTTTATCTGTGTAAGTCACTTTATCCACAGCTGCAAAATGAAGCTGTGGTACACACAGAAAACAGAAAAAACAGAAAAATTGTTGCATTGCAATAAAATTGTATTCAATTCCTTTCACTTTTATTTGTTTAGCATCAATTCACAACATAAGCCATCTCAAGCACTTTACACAACAAACAAGCTCAACACGACCAATCAGCGACAATCAAGTTCAGTTAAACTTTATTACTACTCAGTCCAGCTGATTGTAATTCAGAGTTTACATTCAAAGTTCGTCCTAATGGATTATATTGAATCATCACTTCGATGAAGCAACAGTGAAAAGGAGAAACTCTGACTAACATGGCTAAAAAGCCTCCATCACATTCAGATTTGGGGAGGGTGGCCATCTTCCTGCATTGGTTGGCTGAGAGGGCAGGAAAGGTACCAGCACACATCTGGTTTAGTCCAGGGGTGTCTGCCTGTAAGACAAAGTAGAACTATGTTAATTTCAATAACAATGACGTTTTCATGTTAGACAAGTAAAGAAAACAGACTTGGGAAGGAGCCCAGTGTATCAGTCCGGCAATCTCTGCCTAAAGCGACGTACTGAAATGGTTCAAGCAGTCAGGTTTAAACAGGTTTAACCCTATCACAAGCTAACCGGGGTTTGTCAAAAAAGAATATTTTGATTAAACGTACAGGATGTTTCTGCCCTCAACTATAGTCAGCTGTGTGTACAAGAATAAAGTTGCTACTCCAAGCAGCTGGAGTGGGTTTTCTCTTCAGGGTGGCTGAGCTCTCCCTTGATGATGGAGAAGGAAGTTCACCCACCCTGGAAAGACTCGGAGTAGAGTCATCTACTCCGAGTCTACAGTCAGAGTTGAGCTGGGCTGGGCATCTGGCGAGGATGACCCCTGGACAAAAAATCAGAAAAGTCTTAAGAGCTGCAGTGTGAATGTAGCAGTAGTTGCTTCTGCCATCATGTCATCATGTCCACCGTAGTTTGGTGAGCTAGTTTCGTCATGCTTGTCGTGTGACATTGTGCTGTAAAGAGTGAGACAACTGAGATGGGAGATGGGAGAAAGTGCAAGTTATCCAACACTTTCTTAAAGTAATCAACTTTTCTTTGAAATAAAATATAAACTGGATAAAAACTCCTTTGTGCTGCTGTAACTTACAGCTGATGTCTACTATAAGTGATTTGTGCAAAACTGACCTTGGCCCAACTTTATGCAAATTAGGGCGTGAGGTCGTTATCCCATAAAAGTCTACATCCTTCTCTGCTTTCTTGCATTCAATAGGCAGGTTCTCCTTATGTCCGCTGCTGTCGTGGTAGTGTCAGAACAGAGTATGCAAAAACGTTTTTTCTTTATAAAAACCATAAAGGACGAGATTGTGGATGTTCAGAGTGGTACGGCTGTAAGTGAAGGAGGGAAAAACAAAAAAAATAAAGGACAAGTTGGTACTGGCAGCAGCCGGTTTCTCCCTTTTCATCCCTCTCTGCCTGCCTGTTGGGACGGCGAGCAGACTAGTGAGGCTTGCAGGGCGGCGGCAGAGGTGCTTAACTGGTTACATTTGTTCTTTATGTTTATGCATTATGGCAACTTCAAAAAGTTGAATTAAACTGTGGCTGTGAAATTTTTCAAGCACACGTCTCAAGTGCACCCCTCTGTTTGACAATACAGAGGAAGCGTTGCATCTGCATACAAAATCACTTATGGTAATGCAGACGTGTAAATATTTGATCAGGAATTTTTGCAGGATGTGATGCACTCATGCTGCTTCTTCATTAAACATCCACCACTGAGACTTTAACCAAGTCACTCCAGGCTGCGTGGGTTGTGTTGTGCAGTTTGTACATTTCTTCAGTCCTTCTATGATGATTTTACACGATACATGAGACATTACACTACACTAATGGTTTATTTTCAAAACCAGCAAGAGTCGTATTTTACTTAAATAAGACAAATGCATATTGATGCAATAAGTGTGTTTAAGCTTCATGACTCAAGGTTTTAAACCGGCAAGCTTTGTTTAAACCCACTTGTACACTGACCTGGAAGTAACTCCGTGTTTACTGAGAAGCTCGGTCACTCACCCTTGGGACAAAAAGGGGACTGATTCTAGGAAAGGGTGGCATCATTGGCAGCACTCTCGTAAACCCCAGCACAACATTTGTCTAGAGGAAACATTAACACTGAAACCAGTCGAGAAGGAAGAAATTACAAATTGAATTGAACTAACAGAGCATAACGTGGGTTTTCACAAAATATGCAGCAGCTGTGGAAAAATGCTATCATTTGTTTTTCACTGCTCTGCATGCAAATGTGTAGTTTGGAGTGCACATCTGGAAATTAGGTGAAATACTAAAGCTCTGTGGCTTTGAGAGAACCTGCTATAATACAGGAGACATGCATAAATACAACAGCTGACTCTGTATCTGCCAGCTGCACGACTCATTTGCTTGTGTTAGAGTGTGCACATTTTTCTTAATTCGCCCACCTAGAGCCATAAATAACACCGTTACAAAACAAAACATGACGCTCACGCAGGATAATGAAAACTGATTACCGCTCTAGTCTCCACAGGGGGGCAGTTCGTGAGCTAAATTAATCACACTCATCTCTCCCTCTCTCTCCCTCGTCTTCCTCAGACGCTGTAGTTTTATAATCTTCATGTGCTTGCACAATCTGAAGTGTGTCGTCACCGGTGTATGACGTAAGTCTCCATGACGTAAGGGCGTGCTGAGAGCTCAAAGGATTGCCGTATACGGTGTTGGCGATCAGTGAAGCTTGCAAAGCTCAGCTTTGACGCAGGGACATCCTGTGATGGCAGAGGGAGGGGGGCAGCTGCAGTACACCCAGCAAGCCTGCAGGAAGGGAGCGTCAGCCTCATTCTAGTTGTGTTTGGGGGCATTCGTGACTGCAGATCTGCCAGCTTGTGAGCCACAGCGGAGAGAGCGATCAAGGACTATTTATAGGACAACTATGTATGGGTTGGCTGCAGTTTCTAAGCAGAGGAAGTCACTTAGTTTGTTCTGGGTTTGTTGCTTCAGCAATGCATGTCATTATGCACTGTGCTGCAGAAATTCTGTCAGAGGTAGTGATGAAGTGTGTCACTGATAACCACAAGCGCATCGAATAAACTAATTCTTGGAGTTTCCTCTTGAAATTCCCTCTCCACATTTTGTTTTCATTTTGTTTCATTTATATAGTTACAACTTTTGAAACAAATTGGATTGTTGGTTGTTCCAACTCACTGAACCATTGCTTGACACTTTTTCACAAAATTGTAAGAAATAATATTGGCCATCATAAACTTAATAAAATAAACTTATGCAATGCTATACAAAGGCAATCATACATGAAGGATACATGGAGAGAGTGAGAAATATGGAGGGAATGTGCATCAAGGGGTCCTCCGCCTGTCTGAAGGATACTTCAAGGTCAGCTGAGCCAAAACCAAACTATAATTCTGCATTAAATTGACCTAAGACGTCAGAAATGAGAATAATGTCACGCCTAAGTTGGTCAAGTTGAAGTTGCAACCTCATGGGTAGTCGCATTAAACTGTTCAACCAGGCGGTGCTGATTACCACTTTATGGGCTCTAAAGTGTCAGTATGTATGCATGTTCAGGGTGGGATGGCCGTAAGCCGTAGGTAAAGGGGGAAAAACAAAAAAAAAATAAAGGACAAGTTTCTGCTGGCAGCAGCAGGTTTCTCACTTTTGATCCTTCTCTGCCTGCCTGTCGGGACAGCGAGCAGACTAGTGAGGCTCGCAGGACAGTAGTAAAGTACAACAAATATCCGAAGGTTCATTTGTGGGGTTGGTTGTGTTTGTGTGTATGTGGTCGATGAATGGTTGAAGAATGCTACTGGATCAGGAACTAGGGGGGCTTAAATAACATGTTTTTGTGCTCCTGGGCTTCAATCCATCCATCTATTATCTATACCCGCTTACTCCGTCACCAGGTCACGGGGTCTGTCAGAGCCTATCCCGACGCATAGTAGGCGAAAGGTAGGGGTGCACCCTGGACAGTCGCCAGTCCATCGCAGGGCCACATAGAAAGACAAACCACGCAAGCACGGGGAGAACATGCAAACTCCACACAGAAAGACCCACCGGGCCGGGAATCGAACCTTGGAACCTTCTTGCTGTGAGGCAACAGTGCTGACCACTAAGCCACCGTGTTGCCTAGTAGATTACAATAAATATTCAAAGACTTGTTTTTGGGTGCAACTCCCGTGACATGTAAGCAGGCCAACTCTCATACTCTGTGCATTCAAATCAAACTAAGTAAGACAAAAGAATGAATGAATGATGATCTAAAGCAAGTCATCATTTCACAACTATACTGTATAACACCAACTGTGACTCTTGTAGGAAGAATGAAAATCACCACAAAAGTGTGAAGTGAGTGGAAACGTAATTCATCCAGTTTAGAGAGGGATAATATGTTTACCTAAATGAGATGGTGAAAATGGATCTGCAAGTCAAGCCTTTTCGGGTTTGTTTTTTCTCCCCACACCCATTTGAAACTGCACAACACCAAGTCTGCTCGTTTGCCGCAGGTGCGACATACGTGGCTGCTGGCGTCTCATGAGGACGTGCTAAGAGGCTTATCCAACAACCCAAACAGTGTGCAGGATCTGTGCATAAACAAACCCAATCACAAACCAGAACACACTGAATTTGCCTGCGTGATATAAGACTGCTGCTCCTCGGGGTTGAAATCCCTGGAGGCGTTCTTGAATGTTGTTGGGCTGATAAGATTTATAGGCAGGTAAAAACACATTCCTTACAGATACATGACATTTAATCAGGTTAGTTTTCAAATCTGTAGCAGGTGCCCAGATAAATCCTTATAATGCACACCCACTATCTCCAACAAGGAAATTAAAACACACACACAGGTTAAGTAGGATAAGAAAACAGCAATAACTTAGTTGAAAATAACACTAGAGTATACTTGGCTAAAAATTCCAGAGGTCTCTTATTAGGTGAAGAATTTAAAATTCCTTTGGACCTAAGCAACACAAACTGAAGCAGTTTTGATCTGAAAGAAAATATTTAATTATGTAACAAAATGGTGATTAATGTTCACCCAGAGGGCAATCTACCTCTGTCAGAATAAATTACTAATATTTTAAGTTTCTGGCCAAACTCTGATCCACAGACAGAGCGATATATATTTATAACCAAAAGGAAAATATTAGAAGCAGATAAAAGGAGGCAAAATCCCGACAAGCTGAAGCCGTGTCAATGACAGCTCTTTAACTTGCAGTATTTTCACTGACACATGGCTGCAGGAACATATTCTGGATATATACAGACTTTTAGATATGACAAGCAGACAGACAGTAGAATGTGCTGTAATGGTATTTATATAAAATTGTTGTGCTTATCAACAAAAGAAGCCAAATCCTGAAAGAGCATCTATGTGGTGTCGGTTATTGAACTGGTGGCTTTGGGTTTGTATCGTTGTTCATAAGGAAAGATCACCTGTGTTACTTATTTTCAATGTCATCTTGTTACCAAACAAAATGATCCAACAACCCAAAGCCGTCGTGGTGGTAGAGGAGGCCAGCACTGTCACCAAGCAGTAACCTTTGGACACAGTAAAAGGTTGCTCCTTTTAATCGTGACTGGGGCCTTTCTGATGACGTTCTCACGTTCTCACGTTCTTGTGTTGGTTTTCTCTGGTTTCACAGGTTGTCACAGTCCAAAAACATGCACGATAGGCTAATTGGTGATTATTGACCTTAGGAGTGGGTGTGGACACTGGGTTGTCTAAATGTGGTCCTGCGATGGACTGGCAACCTGTTCAGGGTGTACACCACATTTTGTCCAGAAACAGTTGGGATGGGCTCCAGCAGACCTGTCGTGACCCTGAACAGAAGCAGACATACTGCAGATGGTGGTTTAATGAAGTACTCTATCTTAATCTTTGCCTTATATTTACACCAGGACTTGAAGGACTGGAGCCAAAACAAGACAACAGAGGCTCAAACTTAAAAAGTACATTCTTTTGAAAATGTCAGATATTGAGTAATGTGCAGATGAGGAGGAATTGTGAAGAATGTGCTGACAACTAAGAGGTAAGTTGTGGGCTGGCAGAGCTATGGAAGCTGGTCTAAAGAGACATTTACTGTCACTCTATTATGGTCGGCACATGCACGACTGAACAAGATCTGGACAAAAGCTTCAAAACCAACAGATAACAAAAGATGCCTTCTGTCCAAAATGTGCTTCGGATGAAAGGCAGTTTGATGTCCTCTTATCAAATGACATCACATGAAAGTGTTTCATTCATGCATTCATTTATTATAATTAAGCATCAAATGCTTTTCAATACCAATGTTGGGGATAATGACAGAAGTTATGAGGTTAACCTTTTAGCAGGAATGCGTTCCTGTTGGTGTTCCTGTCAGTTTCATTGAAGCTCATGGGGCCGACGCTGCGTGTCTGATAACGCTGCACTGCAGAGCAGCTCTGTTTGCTGCAGTCACGACTGCCCCACAGTACCAACCCAACAGAGGACGGCAGGACAAGAAACGGCTGACAGGATGAGCTCTAATCTCCTCTGGCTTTGGGCTTTACAGTTCACCAGATTTAAAGGTTAATACTTCAGCAAATAAGAGTTTTTTAAAAAATATGTTTAATCACTCATAAATGCATGTCACATTCAACTGTGTGTGTTTAGAAATTCAAGAGTTATTTATATCAAGTTTAGAAGGAGCGCCTTATTAAAAACTGTTATCTTAAACCACAGTGATTTGTCGTCTTATTCAAAGCTATAATATTTTTTCTATCCCACTCCTATCAAATGACTTCAAAGTTACAGCAGACTTTGCTGGGAGCTGTTTGCTTTCTCAGTTTAAGAAAAGAAAAGGTGAAAGTTTTACCATCTTAGAAGAACTTCAAACAGTTTCATAAAGACCAGCAACCTTCAGCCACTTTTATATTTGAGATCTTCAGAGACATAGTTTGGGTCCGTCATGATGCCTCCCCTTCTGACACAAACTGACGTTTTTCATGTCTTAAATTGTCACATGTGGTAGTTAGGCTCTATTTACCTTTGATATATCTGATATAATACTTTACCGTGTTCTGACTGAGCTACACTGTCATGATGAACTATTATCTTGTGCCCTGTTTGCACCTGAGGACCTGCACTAATTCTAAAAAATTACCCTTCAATATCTGTTTTATACAGAGCATCTGCACAATATAGGCAAAGTCTGTATTTTACTATATTTACATGTTAAACCTCAGATGTGTCAAAGCAGACAGAGACACCTGCCAATATTGCATTAAATGAAAATAGTTTGATCAAACAGTTCATTAATTTGACAGTACCATGAGTGGTGTGAGGTTAAATTTAAAAGTGTTGGATCATAAATCAGTAACAACACGTCACGGTTCGAAGGCCAAAAACCTGAAAACAATATAAACCTGTCACATAAACGTGTGCTTATGTTGTTGTGGTAACAGTAAAGAGAATGGTAACTGTAACCAGAGCTTTGATTGTAGTAAAGGTTTTGTGCTGTCAGACCAGCGTTGGAGCTTGATGGAAGATAGAAATAATGCTGCTTACAGCACACTATGAAGCATTTCATCTTTCACTGCCACCCTTCTGCAGGCTGTTGGTTATTTCATTTGAGTCTCCATTTGAAGCTCAGTACATGTGATTCTTTTAAAAATATTGTTCATTGTATGGAATAAAACAAGTGAATAGAGAGGGGGTGGAGCATCAATGTCAGATGGGAAAGCATTAACATTAAACAGTGAAACCTAAGGCCTCTTCCGATCAAACATCTACAATGCAGCTCTGAATCTCCTACTCAGATGGTTTTACAACTACTGGCACTTTGTTTCAGGTGACCAAAACCAGGTAAACGATTGAGTCTGGACAACAGACTAACAACCCACAGGTGTGAAGTGCGAAAGAAAAAAGTAAATTCTCTGCAATGCATCGAATATGCAAAAAAGAAAAAATGCTGTTATTCACCGATGATCACATTAAGATGGCCTTGATGTTTAGTAGGCTCTTAAAAAGTATGAGTGCTTTTAGTGAACCAAATTGAAAGCAAAAAAAAAAAAAAAAGAAGCAGTAACTGGAATAAAAAGTCACTTTACAAACAAGATGACATGCAAAAAGTACAAGAATTAACAAGCTTAGGAAGAAAGTGGACCAAAACTCTCAAGTTGCCTAAAATGGACATTTGCTTTTAAAACGTGTTTTACAAACTGCCCCGAGACCATTTTCTGAGCCAGGACACAGCAGAAGTGCTGTTTGGTTTGTAGTGTTAAAAGCTCAGAAACTACGTTGGCATTAATACTCGTCCACTTTTATTCTCTGCGAGTTGGCCATCATCATCATCGAGCCAGAGGCACTTGATCCATATTTTGCTGAAGCTTGTGCAGACTGTCTTGCTTTAAATGTACTTCTGCTGAGAATGTCAGAAACTCACACGATCTAAAACGAGAAGTGGTTGGAATGAATCAGTTCCTGTGTGAGGCCCGTCCAGTGAATGAACAAGTCTCTGAGACGGTTAGTTTGTAAGCTCTGTGACCAAACTTGGGGTGGGGGGATGTTACAGAAGCTTATTTTGGATCAAGCAGAACTTTGCAATGGTTTATAATTTGCTTTCATATCTTTGCTGAAAGCCAAAGGGCTGCACGATTTTCCGACTTTCGGATAATCTATACTTTTGTTTTTTGTTTGACAAACATTCTCTCTGAACACTGCCCATTCACCACAATGAAACGTGTTAATGAGTGGCTGCAAAGTTCAGACATCTTCCAGCTAAAAACCAAGAGATCTGTCTCAGGAAACCCAACCAGAAAAAGAAACTAACAATCGTGTTGTGATTTTTCTTTAAGCCTTTTTTGTTTTTCTTTTTATTCCATTTCAAACTTCAAACAAAGAAGGCAAACAAAATAGTTATAGAATAGTTATAGTAGAATATCATTGTTGGATGTGTGTTAACACTATGCCAAGAGAAGAAGACATAAGTAATGCTCTAAGAGAAGCAATTGTTACTAACCAACAATCTGAGAAGGATTATAAGGCAATTCCTGACAATTTGAAGTTGGTCATTTCATCTTCAGAAAGGTTCACAATTCACAATTGGAAAAGCATTTCAGACAATTGCTAAAATATAATGGAGTGGAATTCTGAGCAAGTTCAACCCAAGATCATGAAATAGATGGAAAATTACATCTCAGACCTTATGAAGTTGCATCTGAACAAACCACAACACGTCTGGAAGAATGGACAGACAAGACCAAACTGGGGATGTTTAACAGTAATGCATGGCAGTATATTCGATATGCACTACAAAGTGCATATCAGCAGAAAAAAACACAAAACAAAACAAAAAAACAAGAAACTAACAAGTATGGTGGTGAGGGGGTTATAATTTGGACTGATTTTGCACCCATGGGAGCTGGGAACCTTTCAGATCTGGAGTCAATAAAATCCTCAAACAAAGCAGGACTGATGAAGTCAAACAGAAAGTGACTTGAAGTTGTTGTTGCTGATGGTAGGTAAGAAGCTCTTATCATGGGATGTTTTCCACACAATGCTTCAGAATTCGGTTTCAATAGTCTGTGGCCATGTTACAACAGTTTAACACCAGAAATGCTGGACAGAATAGTCTGAATAAAGCCAGGTGCCGAGCAACATAAATGAGCTTCACTGACTTATTTTCTAACCTGGTATCGTTCCACTTTTACTAACCAGCTGGAAATTTGACTGGCACTTTTGCCATTGCAGTATAATATCACAAAGTCTATATGAATTGATTGGTTTTCAGCTTCCGTGATCTGCTCAGGTTTTCTTTTCTTTTTTTTTTCCACTGTTGTTTTAATATTTCTATTCTGACTTTTCTTTCCACCCTCCACTTCTCTTCCCTCACAGCCTTAGGGCTTTGTGAAATATAAATGTTCCAGTGTGTTTAACTGGTGTGCAAAAGACAGGAGTACAGCAGTGCTGGTGTGGCGATGGTCCATGCACACACATCGTCAATGCAGTCACTGACATGTGAATCATAGTCTATCCAGGCGGAAAATTGCCAGTGGCCTATTAATAGGGTGCCGTTATCCAGGGGAAGACTGGTATGAGGGGAGTGTCCATTAGTCTGCTAATATGCATGTGTGTGCATGCTCACTAACAGGAAGCAGAACATGCAGTTTTTAGTTGAACCTGTCACCAACAAAGAAAAATCACTCCGTACATCCAATCGTGTGTTGGTATGCTGATAACCACCTGTTTACAAAACGCTAAAACCACATTAACTTTGCAAAAACTGATGCTCACAGATAGCACATCCCTCTGTGAGCATCAGTTTAATGTAGCAGAGCATGAAAAACCATCATCTGATTATCAGGCCTTAAAATGAGCTAAATACAACTTCAGATAAACAAGATGTGAAGTGACTGAAGCGTCGTCTCTCAGCTATCGTTTGAGCCCCATTTCAGATGATAGCGGTTGAGTTACGCGAGTGGCAGAGTTAGGGAAGCAGTTCTCTGTAAAATGCACCACATTATTTTTATCACATTGACCATATATTAGTAAAAATTTCACCATAGGTTCAGGGTTTAGTGGTACAGATGTGATACAGAGGTGATGGACTGGTGACCTGGTTTGTCCCGTGAATTACACAAAGCTCTTTATCTACGCTGCCGTAAAACAGTAAAGTATGTATACATTTGGTCAAAACTGAGTTGACTCAGTCTTGTGACATCACTTCGGTCTCCTAACAAAGTCCTCTTTTTTTATTCTTACCTCTTAGAGAAGAGTGTCAAAATTAGTAATTACTAAATCCAAGCTCATATCAAGGGAATCTGCAGTTACTGCATTCTGGCTTTCTTTTACTACTTTCACAATACAGACGCTTTATCGTTTAGGATTGTCAGTGACATTTCATGTAGAAAAGCAGGAGAAAACCTTTAGAAACATCCAACAACTAGACCGATCCCCTGTGCCTCAGCCTAGTTTATGACAACTCCACAAACTAATGAGGTCTGAACAGGGCCGATTGAAACACCGTCGTAACACACGAGGAGCCCAGTTGACTGTTTTATTTAACTATGATTGCGCAAAGTTGGTTGTTTCATCCAGCAGAAGTCACTCACTCACTCACTCACTCACTCACTCACTCACTCACTCACTCACTCACTCACTCACTCACTCACTCACTCACTCACTCACTCACTCACTCACTCACTCACTCACTCACTCACTCACTCACTAAGACACTCACAACCAGCTACCAATTTTTGTTTTCCTTTTGTTTTCCCATTTTCAAACTCTTGCATTTCTTAAATCAGAAGTTTTGTTTCCATGTGTAAAATTACCTGTGAAATGTTAGCTTTGCTCGAACAGACACCCTCGCCAAGATTCTGGCAATATCTTGCCAGTTCCTCCAGGGGTCGCCACAACAACCCATCCGTCTCCATCCAACCATCTAACCCTGTCCTCTGCATCCTCTTCTCTCAAACCTCCTTCACTACATCCATATATCTCCTCTTTGGTCTTCCTCTAGGCCTCCTGGCAACTCCCACCTTAGCATCCTTTTCCTAAAAAACTCACCATCCCTCCTCTATACACGTCCAAACCATCTCAATCTGCCTCTCTGACTTTATCTTTAAAACATCTAACATCTGCCGTACTTATTCCTGATCCTGTCCATCCTCGCCACTCCCAAAAGAACCTCCACATTATTATTTCTGCTGCCTCCAGCTCTGCCTCCTGTCTCTTCCTCAGTGCCACTGTCTACAAACCATCCAACATCACTGGTCTCACCACCGTCTTGTAGATGTTTCCTTTCATTCTTTCTGGTACTCTTTTGTCACACATCACTCCTGACACTTTTCTCCACCTGTTCCAACCTGCTTGCACTCGTTTCCTGATCTCTTTTCCACACTCTCCATTGCTCTGGACCGCTGACCCCAAGTACTTAAAATCCTCCACCTTCTTTATCTCTGCTCCTTGTAACCTAATTTTTCTGCTTGTGTACCTCTCATTCACACGTTTTCTGTCTTGCTGTGGCTAACCTTCATCCCTCTTCTTTCCAGGACATACCTCCACCTCTCTAGATGTTCCTGCACCTGCTCTCTGCTCTCACCACAGATTACAATGTCATCTGCAAACATCATAGTCCATGAAGGTTCCTGCCTGACCTTGTGCCTTTAAATACATCCACAGGTGTATCTGGAATTAACTAAAATGATGTTTCTCAGCCTATCAGAAGTTTCTAATGCCAAAATATCATGTGGAATTCCCCAAGCTGTTTAAAACGGCAATCAACTTAGTTTATGTTAAGTTATGACTTTGAAGGATGCAATACACAACTCTGTAGTTCTTATTAAACTTTTACAACCAAAAACATTTTGGAGGAGTTCTAACACATCTAAAACAGGAAAGGCTGGTTCAGCTTTCCTGTTTGACTTGGAGCAAAACAAGTATCTAAACTGTAAATATCTGATTAAATTTGACTTTTTAATCACGACAAAGATTTCCTGTTCAAAGATGACCAAATATAGTGACAGAATGTTCATTAGGATTTTATTTTTGGAGGCAAATCAATGAATATATGTACTTTATACAGTATATGAGGAGCACATCTCTACAGTTTCATAATGTAAACATCTCTGAAGAGAAATGTATTCAGTTTAAAAGGAAGCCATAGTCTTCTGTTTTAAACTATTTACATGAATTAAAATATAATTTATAACATCAGATACTTTAGCTTCTATGAAACTAGATTTTAACAATTCAAAAATACTGAAATGCCTTTTGTCTCCACATTCTCAAGACATATGAAATCACACAACAGAAAAAACACAATTTACAGACATCCAAACTAAGTGGCGTATAAATAAAAAAAGAGGAAACGCAAAATAAAACCAACATATGTAAAAATATAAAATCTCACTAGCAGTATTTACCTTTTTGTTTTACCAAAAAACTAAGTTAAAAAAGAAAAGAAAAATCATTTGAACTTGATAGTCATTAGATGTAAATAGACAATGAAATCAATCATAATGAAAAACAATAATGTATGCCCTTTATGTGAACAAAAAAAAAAGACGACCACTCACATTTAGCAGATTTTCATTACCGTTACCGTACAGTCTGATGGATTAGTTTCAAACGTGGATGTGAATCTGAGGCCTGGTAGGGGCTGATTAGACACTGCAACAAGTTGACGGTTTCTAAACTCAAGAGAAGGTTGAGCAACATGAAACGTGTTTTAGTAGCCATGGCATCGATAAAACTGAATCTGAAGAGCCTCTCACATTTTCCAGAGAACCTCAGCAAATCGTGATCTTTGTTGTTACATTTTTCTCACTTTCTTTCTCTTTTTTTTTTTTTGGTCAACTTGCCCATCAAGATTTTATGGCTTTCGTGCCATTTTCCATTTTTCTAACTTGAAGAATGGAAAGAAAGGTATTGCATTCCGATGAGAGTAGATCCCTTTGGAAGGTTATTTAACTTTTTTTTTTTAATTAATATTTTTTGTTGTATTTGTATTCGTTGCCCATTGACCTAGGATCTAGACCAAGCAGACAGCGGTACTAATGTTGAAATGTGTCAACGTGTTCTCAAAACACTGAGGAGAATGATCAACATCAAAGTTTTCTATAAGAAAGTATATAATCTTCTAGATATCTACACAAACACACAAATATATATTCATATATATGTATATACCTTTTTTATAATATGGCTATTGAAAAAAGTTTTAATTACGTCAGTAATTATTCAATAATAAACCACATTGGATTGGAAAGGAGTTGAAACAGTAATAACAAAAGCCAGTGGTAGCTTAGTTTTCTCCCCAGTTGATTTTTAAGGCTTGCCACGATGAAAATGGGGTCGTTTGAATGTCGTTCAACTCTTGGCCGATCGAGGTAGCCTCACAGGCACAGCGGTGGAAACTGTAGAAACACCCGCGCGTACAGCAGTGCCGAGGTTTAAACATACTGAACTGGACCAACTGGTCTGAAAACAGACTTCAGACGGCGGTACAGCAGTGAGACTGGGATTTCTACAGAATCACCCCAACTGTCCGAAAACATTTACAGAGTTAAAACCAGAAACGCTCAAGTGTAAACGTTCATTAGCAACCAGAGAAGCATGAATTGAAGCAGTTTTGAGTTAGGACAATGTTTGCTTGCAAAACGGTGATTAACTTTAGCACATGGAGTTATGTCGAAATAGGCTTTGATGAGACTTAAAACGTCATTCCACTTAGGTGATAAAGTGGGTGGAGCCTCTTTAGACAAGCAAATTTGACTTTGCAAATGTACAGAAAGCGTATAAAAGAGGACCGTTTGTCTTGTCTGCACAAGTCTGAATGATGTGCAGTATGGCAATAGTTGCAAAAGGTGGAGAGGTCATGTCCTCTGCTTCCATTGGACCAAATCAGTACTTTTATATTTATGAAAAATAGGCAAGTGTTGGAAGAAGAGACTCCGTTTGTATCTACTGACACCATCGGAAGTCGACGTGTACAGACTTATGTCAAGATAGCAGTGACAGGACAGAGATACCTGTGCGGTCAATCGAGTCTATCCAGATGATCAGTTGTGTGAAATTACATTTTTGAGTCTGGTCAGAGGGTTAAAATGGGAATCCGTTTTGAAGTCACCCCTCTGCTACAATTACTGGCCATTTTACTGCAAACACATACTCCCGTCTGAGTCAAAACTCCTTTGATACCTGTCATTGTGGTCACTAACCAGGTTTACACTTCTTGTCTATGGTTGTTTAAACTCTGGAATGTTCTTTTAAACGGGGTCAAACCAGCAACAACTTTCCATTCTGTTTTTTATTCTTATCGTCCCCTCTGTCGCGTTTCTTTGCCAGAGTCATACCTGTATTGTGTAAAGTAAGTGCTGAATCTAACACCGATTTAAACCAAACCTGTCCACCATCAAAATGTGGTAATGACATGGTTACAACTGCTGTTATTAAGGAGGGGGGGGGGAGGGGCATATAGTAAAGATAATTCCCCAATCAGCAGGATCTGTGCAGCAGGTATTAGTACAACGTTTTCAGATTATGCAACTACTGACCACATTCTTCCTGTAGTTATTTTTCTTTTGGTTAATGGCAGTTTACATACAGTACAGCAGCCTACTGAATCTCAAAGATTGCCCATATAACAGCTCAACAACCAGCCACACACTGTACATTATTACCTCAGTTTTTCAGAAAGGCTGTCTCAAGATTATTATGTATTGCATCTGAAATTGCTTTTTAAGAAAACAGGAAAACAAAAAAAAGAAACAGAACCTTTCGATGTGATAGTCTAAAGGGATATTTATATCTCTTTTGTCTTCTTTGCTACAGTGTTGGACTGTTTGTGAAGTCATTTCCCTTTATTTCCTCCCTGTACTGAGCAAAAAGAACATACTGAAACAAAATCAACCTGATGTGTCCTGTCTACTTAGTAATCAACTGTGATCCACCACCTTTAAAAGAAAAAAAAACAAACACACAATACATTTTATGTTTACAATGAGGCATAGTGCTATATACACATTATATATTCATATATTATATTTTCTTTTTTAATATGTAAACCAGCACATTCTCTCACTTTTTTAGTAGTATACATACTAAGCACAAATGCTCATTCAGTTGTCTATGATTAGTTTCATTTCATTTTTCTATCCTTTTGAAGAGGTGACCCTTTGTTGTTAATCAGTATGTATAGCACTAAAGTGTCGTTAGTTTTGGACATCAGTGAGCCCGGAGAAGATTCATCCTTCCAGGCTTATTGACTTGCTTTTGTTTTAGTTTTTACTCACTGAATAAGGCGTCTTTGTACTTAGTGTGCGTTCCTAATAAAGTCAAAGGAGAATCAAGTGATGTAAACATTCAATTATTTTTTTGTGTGTGTGTTACCAAGAAGTTGATTAGATAGAAGATGAGGAATCAGACGGGGAAAGAGGGATCTGTTAAAAACTGAATATTTTACCAGGGATTGGAGAAGACCTGTAGGAGAAGAGGCCTTGAACCCACAAAGAGGCAAAAGAGTGTTAAAGTTAGAGATAGAGAAACAGAGTCGGGCTGCCTTTTATTAAACTCCCTGGGCAAGGAGAGGCAGAGCAGGGAAATCTGGAGGAGTGGCATGTCCTTGAGGAAACCACGAAACAGTGGGAGAAGATCAGGAATCTTCACGGTCAGGCTCACTCAAGGATCTACCAATCACCAAGCTACTCTTCATCACCCTCAACAGACCCATGGGCATCAGCAGTGTCCAACTTCAACACGAGACAAAGACGAAACATTTAGTTGCACAAGGACGCATGGTCAAGACTCCGAGAAACAGACACGCTAAAACCGCTATGAGGCAAGCGAAGGACACATTATAAAGCAAGATCTTTTCCCTCACAAGGAGCTTAGTGGTGGGACTCAAAGTATAAAAACGTCAGACAACCCTTTACTATCCGTAACTGCTCATCGTTTGAGAAAACTCCAACCAAAAGGAGAACGTTTCCAACATAAGGTTTAGGGGGAGGTGGGGTGGGGCGGGGTATCAGAGAAATAGAGAAACAAGGGAGCCGGGATGGATTCATGGATGTGAGGTAGAGATGCTCATCTGATGCAGTACCTCTCAGACGAGGAATCTGATTCTCAGCCGATTGCACTCTGTTTCTGTTCAGTGGATTCTTTCCTTGTTCCCTGGCTGTGTTTATGGCGGCGTTGTGATGCCACCAGATTGGCAGGCTTTGCAGGCTCTCTCCCTTTTCAAGGCATGCTGCTACTGGCTGTGGCAGGAATGTAAAGTAGGCGCTACCCAGATCGCACCCATAGCTAGAACTGATGTCATGTGGTTCACCTCTTTAAAGCACCAGAAAGCTCCACAATCTTTGGACAGGCAGAAGTGCGGGGTAAATACGATTTATTACATTCAGCTTCTTAAATACATTCCACTTGAACCAACAGATTCTCCTCTAGCTTTGTCCTTCTTCTTGTGTGGATATTGCTGGATTTTTCTTTCATTTTATTTTTTTTCTGTGCTTTTAAAATCCAGCATCATGGTTAACCTAACCCCATCTGAACAGTTGATTTCAAAGATGGTTCTTTTAACTGTAATGTTTGACATTTATACAAATGATGATTGGACTGGAATGGTCTGGACATATTCCCAAGTGAGCATGCCTTAAAAATAGCTACCTTTTTCCAATTTATGTTTTTCCAATTTTAGTTCCAGTTGTTTAAATATAGTTTAAATGCTGCACACTTTGTTGTGTTAGGGTTGCTGGGACATTACTAGCCTTCAATGAAC
This sequence comes from Xenentodon cancila, assembly GCA_014839995.1. NCBI lineage: Eukaryota > Metazoa > Chordata > Actinopteri > Beloniformes > Belonidae > Xenentodon > Xenentodon cancila. Next base: position 3,724,115 of record CM026205.1, read on the forward strand.
ACAAAGCAAATGGATATTTTTTTTCTATGTAAGAAACTCCAGAAGAGACAGCTGAACGCCTCCACAATCACTTGGATTGCTGACTATGTCACAAACAGACCAGCTTGTGCGGCTGAATGGTTGTGTGTCTGACCAGGTGGTCAGCAGCACAGGAGCGCCACAGGGCACTGTACTCTTACCACTCCTCTTCCCGCTGTACTGCTCTGACCTCCAGTACAAGTCACAGTCCTGTCATCTGCAGAAATACTGAGATCCCTCTGCAGTTCTGGGGAAGTATCAGTCATGGACATAAGACGGAAAGAGAGAACTATTGGACCATTCTGTCATCTTAAATGTTAACAAGGCAAAGGAAATAATTGTGTATTAGGAAAGAAGTCAAATAATTTTTCAAGAGAGATGAAGTGGAGGTGGTGAAAGAGTATAAATACCTCTGTGTTCACCTGGACAACGCTGATGCTGCTTATAAGAACGGACAGGCTTAATTTTGAGGACGCTTATGTCCATCAGGACATAGCGTTATCATGGTTCTGTTCTAGGGGACTGTTGTGGAGCCTCTGGAGATGACTGTGCAAATGAGGATACTTCTTAAAATCAAGAAACTCGTGGACAACGCTGAGCATCCTCTCCATAACACAGCCATTCAGCAACAGTGTCTTCAGTCAGAGGTTTCTTCATATCTATTGCAACCCACAGCTATAAACCTCAACAATGAGTCTCTGAAGAGACTTAAATCACGACTACTTAGCAATTAATTTACCTTTGAGGATTAATAAAGCATTTTTGAATTTGAAAAGGGACAATCCAAATATAATTAGTTGCTCTACTTCTGAATATTCATGTCTTCATCCCAGTCCAATCCTAACTCTGAATCCCGTTTCAGCCGAACACAAACCTCTTCTCATTTCTTACACTAATCCAAATCCTCAAACTTCTTTCAAAGAAGGCAGGAAAATTTCAAAGAAACTTTTAATGAATTTAGTTAGAAACTTTTTTAACTCATCTCAGTCTTAAGTCAGGACGCTGAATGTCCAAAGTGCTCTACCCAAATGAACTCAAACTAATTTTGAAGATAATTAACGCATGCAACATTCAACAAAAGTGCTTTTCCAAAAACCTTTCCCATCTGTGTAAGGATGCTTTGTAAAAAAATAAAATAATATGTAAATGTTGCCAAATCTTAGAAGGGTTTTCATTGTACCGAGCACCTATGAAAAGGAGCCTGCAGCAGCCAGTAGCAGCAGCCAAACAAGTCAGCATGGCAGAATTAGAGATAAGAGGGGGGAAGTGGAGGACAGCAGAGACATTTACCTCCTTACAGTGCATAGATCAAATTAAGGAAGCACTACATTTACAAAAAAGAAAAAAAAACATGATTTTTTTTTCTTCATTTTAGATTTGTAAACTTTATCAGTCATCCTTTGATCACGTTAAATGTTATTTTGTTATATTCTTAGTCCATGACACACACACACACACACACACACACACACACACACACACACACACACACACACACACACACACACACACACACACACACACACACACACAGTAGGTTTTAAAATTTTTAACATCCACAATTTTTCGCTAAAACAAAGCAGGTTTTTTTTTTCCTGGACATACGAGCAGACAAGCGAACACAGCTTGCAGGTTGACCCACTCGTGACCGGAAACTGAGGTTTTTCTTTTCTTTTTCTTTTTTTTAACAAAACGAACAGAACGAAGAACACGCAGGTACACACACCACAATGACCGACGCAACGCAGGGATAGCAAGGATTTTGCTACAGGTCCCTCATGCCCAGTCTTCCAAGACGGGGGCAGTGATGTCACCAGTACAGACAGGAAGCAGCTTAGTTGTTATTGTTCTCAGTGGAGAACTGTTTTAACATTTGCAGCTGTTGTACCATTGCTGTTTAAAGTCTCTCTTCCCTCCACTGTCTCTTAACCTCTGCAGACTCCCAAAGGCTTCCTCAATTTTGAGCAGTATCCTCCGGCCGAAGAAACTTACAAAACAAGGTCTTGTTACTTTATTCCAATGGTAAAAATGTAAACATTTTGCAAGGTTTGACTTGCGTGGAGGTACCGTGCGGCCTGCCTGAGTGCAGACCCGTGTTGTCAGAGGGGTGCTGCTGCAGTTTACTAAGGCTGGCCAGTCAGAGGCGCTGTAACGTCAACGATGCAGGGACTTCTGGGCCTCCTTCAGCAGAGTGTCAAAGTCCACTGCGTCGTACTTACTCTTGACTGGGCCGGGACCTGCCTCATCTGGAACAGAGAAACACCAGTTTGTTACCTCAAAAATGTCCTTGCAGACAAACCACCTCAACGATTTACTCTTCTACAAAACAGAGCTACATGAGTATATCTGCTGATAGTAATTATATAACTATATAAACTATATAAGGTACTTAAATGAAGTACTATAGGAAAATGAATCAAAAATAGACCATTAAACTTGCTTCGTATGTACTGGGCAGCAACATGTGGCTCCTGTTGCAAACGTAGGTGTACAAGTTTGTGGAGTAACACTTCTGCCCGTTACTCCAGTAAACGTTTTTGTCATGCGCTCATGACTGAACGATATTGTAAACCATGGTGACTATTTTGTGATCTATTGTCCCTATTAAAGTAAGGAAAAGTGCCTTTGAAGCACAGCAGAGCACGACTTTGTTTCACCACAGACCTCCACCCATCACTTCACTTGTAACTCACGTGAACCCACAAACCTGCTGTGGACATGTGGCCGTGTGCAGTTGGTTTGTTAAACATATAAGCTCATTAATGTGTGTATGTTTTTGATCAAGCACAAGTGCAGAGTTTAACTGATACGAAGATGTTACGCATTCAACTTTTCTGCAGTTTGAAAATGTAAATCTGACACAAATAAAAGTAAAAGCAGGAAAAACAATTTTTTTATCGGTTATCATGGGCTGTAAAAAGTGTGTGTGTGTGTGTGTGTGTGTGTGTGTTATTACCGAGGTCTATGTAGCGTTTTCGTGACAGCCTCCTTATGCCTCCAGAGCCGTTCTGGAAAACAGTCTCACGTTCCCTCCGGTGTCTTTGAGTCCCAGACTGACGAATCTTTATCACCCCACAGCGCTCCCTACAACCAGACAGGACACACACGCACGCACACACACACACGACAGAGATGAAGAATGTAGTGTAATTATTGTGATTAGCTCTGTTCTGTTTTGAATGAGTTAACACCTTTGAGAATGATGCTGAGTCTTAAATAAGCTATTTTTCACTGGTTTTAAAAACACACACCTATCCAAAATAATGACAAGGACAAAAGCCAGACAACCTCATTATCAGGACGCAACTCACACTAAATGTTTGGGTTTGTCTGCAATAAAAGGAGAGCAAGCTTATTAAATTTAACTTTCTAAATTCCCATCCAAAAAGCCCCATGGAAACATTCATCCTGTGCAGCTGCTGCAGCAGTAACCAGCAACGAGGTGAAGCCTAAGGACTGGCTGCACTTCGGAGGTCAGTGTTTGGTCAAGGACAGTGGGGAGTTGGGTCATTTCTGGTAAGTTTTTTTCCCTTTCTTTATTTTTTGGTGTGTGCAAGACAAGTGGCTCCTGAATCCAGCGGATCAAGACATGAAATCAAGTTGTCAACACTCACTCGTTGCAGATGATGACTTTGCAGTCTTCTGTGTTTCCAAAAACCTGAAAGCGTTTCCTCAGCATGTTCTGGGTCACGTTGCTTGGCAGGTTGTGGATGTAAAACACCTGGCAGTTGTCCTGGCAACAGGGAAACCATGGCAACAGTCAGGACAATGCTGATAGAAGTGGGAACTAAGGAGGGAAAGCCGAGTGTCGAGCAGCATCCTGAGCTTCGGCGCCTCAGATGACCCTGTTCTCACCTGCATAAACCTGCAGCTGTGCCAAAGATCTGAGGACATGGATATGTTACACTTTCTTCTGAGTTTGCTTATGTGTGTTGTGCAAAGCTGACTGTGTATTTTCTGGTTATTAATTTGTTAAAGCTGCATGCTTTTAATCTGGGCCACCGGTGAGCTACAAGAACCTTGATCCAAAAGCTTCACAGCATGAAGGAAACTGTAAAAATGTGTGTACCTCATCAGACTTGGCTTTGTTCCTCTGCATCTCATCAGGACAGATCTCAGAGTTCTCGCTAAAGGAGAAAACAGAAGAAAAGGGGAGAGGATGGTGAGTAAGATGCAGACAGGGACAAAATGAAAGTGACACGAAAAATGGATGAACTGCATTTACACAAAAAAAAGCTGTGAAGTACCTGCTCTTTGTCTCATAGTGTTTTTATTCTTCTGCCTCTGCCTTACATTTTCAGAAATAAGATGACTGCTGAGCTCATTCTGCGCGAGCAGTCAAGTCAAACTCTTTTGCCTTACAATTCAGTGATGGTTGAACGCTTGAGCGATTACATCTACACCTTCAACTGAAAGCCTTTAAAAGGTCTGCAATAACACAAGCTTTGACCTTATTAGCTCAGACAGGACAGTTTTCATTGGATGAGAAGTTGCCTTTTTTCGCCCTCCTGCAACAAATCCATTCATGCTACTTTTCTGATTTGTATGTTACACATCACAGCGCATTAAACGACTGAACACGTCTGCTTCACGGTCCAACGCTCTGCGCCACATGCAGAGATTGGCCGTTGAAAACATCAGATGTCAGCTGAGTGTGTTTACTTGAGATTCAAAGTCAGGCTAAGTGACTGTTATAGCGCTGCATTTCTGCAGCAAAAGAGAAAAACTAAAGACGGTTCTATTTCCCAGACGCAAGGCGCAGTTCACTTGAAATGTCATGATGCACTGCTGTTTTTCCAGCTGTTTCCGTTAAATCTTTAAGATTTATTCTTTTATTTTGCTTCTGTCTCAGTTTATAATGGCTTCCTATTGAACGTAACACTGGACTAATCACAAGAGATCAGTTGGGGCATGTCCAAATCTTATTTCTTTGCCCCACATCTTTAAAACCTTTTTTTTCACCTCCTCATATTACCTGGAGTCTGTCTTGCTGGAAGGGGAGTCGGGACACAGGTGGAGGATAGGTGAGGGGGAGCGAGATGCCGCCAAACACTCCGCCTCCTCTTCAGAGGTGGGTGGTGTTGCAGCGGCTGACTGGCAGTCTGAAGGAGGCGACGGTGATGACGTCACCGTGGCCGCCTGCTGCTCCTGCGGCTCTGCGACTTCGGTCACCACCAGCCTGTCCTCAGCGCCCTCCTTGCTTTTGTCCTCCAACAGCTGGTCATCGGCTGCTTTCAGTGCCTGGGCGCCCTCCCCCTCGCTCACCTCCCGCGTCTGCAGTATGGCGCCAAGAATGGCAGCGCTCCGCTTGCGGCTCTCCCCGAGACTCAGCACGCAGTAGTCGTGGTCGCCAAAGTTGCGCTGGGTGTCGCCGTCACTCGCTTGGCCCATGCGCTGCAGCTGGGCGTACAGCTCGGTCTGCTCCGGCAGCTTTCGCTGGTGGTGGGGGCGGCTCAGCCAGGACGAGCCCTTGGCAGCAGCGTTGCTGTTTGAGGACAGGTGGACGGGCTCGACGCCTCCTCCACCATCACCACTGGTGCCACCGCCCTTTCCCCCCTCTGACGGCTTGAAGAGCTCATCTTCGACAGGCTTGTGAGGCGGGGTGGTTGGGGGTGTGAGACCTGAGTGGGGAGGGACAAGATGCAAATGAAACAGTGGCCTCCAAGAAATGGACGTGGACACCCACCTCCCAAAAAGTATATTTTAAACACGAACTTTAGACAGTTTGTTATGTGCATTAATGCTTATTGTATGCGATACTTGTACATATGGAAAATAAAAATCATTAAATCTAGAAGGTATATAGAGGTTCTGAAGCAAAATGTTCTCTGACATCTTTTTCAAGCGAGGCGCTGCCTCTTTCAGCAAGACAATGCTCAATCACGCTGCATCTCTTCTAAAAGCAAGACTACACACAGGAGTGGGTTCTGAACAGGCCTGCCAGACTTTTGATCAATTAAAAACAATTTGCCATATCACAAAACAAACAATATGAAAATGACCCTGAGCTTTTGAGGAGCTTCTCTTCCTATATGTTAAATTTTGAGTTAACACAGCATCCCAGTTTTTCAAGCAGCTCTCTTTTTACGTTAACCTAACATGACTTATAAGTGTAATTTATACTGATGTTCAATGCAGCGCTGCAACATTAAGCATTTGGGGAACTGTGATTACCTATTCCCTTGACCACTGAAACATCTGCAGCCTCTGTGCAAACCGATGCACAGCTACCTGTTACGTGCAGTACAAATGGCATATTAGATCTGTAACCTGTAACATATGTGTACGACATATAGACACAACCATGTCTTTACCTGCTGTTCCACACAGATCCACACTGAGCGTCTGCTCAAAAGGCTTGGTGCTGTACTGGGACTCCCTGGTGGGTAAAGAGTGTTACAAGCATTAAAAACTAGTCCAATGAAAAACATTAACAAGCTCTTAGTCTCAGCTCTTCGCCTCCTGATATAAAGCTGGTGCCGTTTCAGCTGACGTCTGCTGAATTTGAATCATGTGTCTGCCTGTGGAGGCTTCTAGCCTTGCTCCGCGCCCCGGTTCTTATCACGACAGCCATATGTACACCGCTGTCCTCTCCACTATTCTTCCTCCGCTATTTGTGGCTGTCTGTTTCTTTGGTTGCCATGAAAGGCAGGAGCTCTGCCGAGTGGATTGGCTTCAGGCGGGATATTACTTACCCTCCACAGAAGACAGGGAATACAAAAAAAACAGACAAAAAAAAAGAAAAATACTTTTTTTTGGGTGAGTGTTTCAGAGGACTCATTCTTTTTAAAGGTGGACAGATGCCAGGATTTGTACAGAAGACCATTGAGCTTTGTGACTGGATGAGCTGGACAAGGTCCAGAGTTGGAGCCTTGGATGGGTGGGAAGGTTAATTTGGAAAAGTAACAGCCGTACTGCCACTCCTGTCGGGCACAGATTAAAATCTGAGTAAAGCACCCAGGCGTGCTCGTTCAACGACGCTCTTAGAGTTAAATGGATGAATTTGACCTTGAATAGTACTGTTCCACATTAAGAATTGGTCACACAACCAATCTGAGCGTTTAGCCCGGAAGATTTTCTGCCCTGCAAACAATTAGTGTTAAAGCTAATTTGTCAACAGATTTTCTGAATTAGGCCTAATTAAGTAGAGCATGGTATAACTGAGAATATTTAACAAATAGGATAAAGATGTTTTTTTTTATTTACAAGCATCACTAATACAGTATTTTTCATGTTTACAGGTGTTATTGTGTTACAGCTGAAAATAATCTCCTTCCTTAATGGAGTGTGTGTGTTCACAAATGAGTAATGACGATGATGATGAGTGTGTGTCTGCACTGGTCTCGTGTCCCCTGTGAATCTTTGAGTGTCAGACACCACAGCTGGGGCCAAACGTTTTGGCAATGATACTATTTTTTGTTGTTGTTGGTCTTTGTTGCTTATTAGTGTTTGTATTTTTTTTAATTCCCCCAAACCTTCTTTGGCACTGCACCAACTGGCAAAACGAAGTGCCTGGAGAAGCGACGGTGGATGCAACAAAGATACTTGCATCATAGCGACACTGAAACAGCCTGTCATCCATATTTGGGGTATTTCCCATCTAAGAAAGTTGGTTCACGGGCAATTCTGCCTATTCCGGTCGTCGTTCCAGCTCCAAGCCTTTCCAAAAGCATCAAGAAACAGGTTTGTCTGTCTCCACCGGTTCTGCCCACTGAAACCGAAGTCAGGTCCAGAGGAACTCAACCAAGTCTTTCTATCAAAGAGGAAAAGAACTGGGATGGCAGGCCAAGCTAATTTTTCCCAACAGTCCAGGAGGAACTTGGCGATAATATGTTCATATTTCAGCACGATGGAGCACCAAAACCACCAAAAGTGATATCTAAGTTGTTTGAGGACCTTAGCATTGAAACCTTGTATCAGTGGCCAGAACATTTTTATAAAATCCTAGTCCCATCAAGCACCTGTGGTCAATCCTCAAAAAGCAATATTCCGGACATCTGGAATATCATTGTGATCAGCAAACCCAGCACTGCCTTTACAGCACACTGTTTGCAAGTCTAATCTTTTTATGCAGGACACGAAAAAAGAAAAAAAAGGCCCGTGAAGGTGTGCTTCCCAGTCTCTAACATTCCTGAGGATACAAGCGCACGAGAACCACGGCGGGTGTTTGATACTCACCCTGTGGACTTCTGGTTGAGAGGCAGACAGAGGCAGGCTCGCTTTTCTGGAATTAGAAGAAAACCTCAGTTAGAACTTACTCTCGTCTTCTGGGCAAGTGTCTGGACACTAGGAATTCAGAAAGAATCCACTATAGACACAGTTAGAGCTGTGAACGCAGTCTTTGTGTGGTGCTGATCTAACCATGGCAGCAGGGTTTGGTTGGCTCCGTCGACGCGGCGCTGCCGTCACCAGGCGGTCGTTGTTCCGGCTGCATTCCCACTGTGGTTCCCCCACCTGCTTGGGTAGGCAGGAGTTTGACCCCTGCTTGTCCCTCCTCTTTGTCGTCCTTGTCCTTCCCCTCTCTGTCTCTTGCCCGCCAAGGCCGCAGCCTCTTAGCAAAGCGGCTGGGAAAGGAGGCCAGCCGCCTGGAGCGCCGAACTGAGAAAGAGCCGCTGGTTTCAGCAGGCTCCTCCAGGCTCTGTGGTGGCTCAGAGGGACAGTTTCTCCTCTCAGGTGAGGATGAGTCTTTACAAAGCACTGTTTTAGGGTTGGTGGAGGCGGGGGACTGGGCTGAGACAGAAGGAAGAGGGCCTGCACCCCTGTTGGGGCTGTGTGAGCGGGAGTAGGGTGGGCTGTGCAGTCTGTAAGGCTTGCTCACATCAAAGGAGCTGCTCTGCTGCAGGAGCTCGCAGAGAAGGGAGTTGGCCTTCATCTCTCTCTGCCTTGCAAAGGGGACCCTTCTGGGGGTGTTGCTGTTTGTCCCAGTCATGCCCCCACTAGTCCCAGGAGTGGCCGCCAGTGTAACTCTGTGAGAGTTTGAAGTGGCTGGGCGGGAAGCCTCGGGTTTGGCCCGGGGCCTCGGGAGGTCGCGGTCCTTGCGCTCCCAGCCTTGCTGCTTGCGCATGGGCAGGCAGTAGGTGTGCATGTACGTGATCAGCTCCACCACTGAGTGCAGTTCTTTCTCTGAGCTGAACTGAGGCTTTGCGGGCTCAGCAGGGACAGCAGCTGCGGCCGCCGTGCCCTCTACCTCGCTGCTGGAAGACTCCTCCTCCTCCCCTTCCTCCTCTTCATCCTCCTCTGACTCACTGTCCTCGTCCTCCTCTTCCTCTTCGTCCTCCTCTGTGTCAGGAGCCGGGGTGTCCTCCGTGTCCTGGGCAGTGGTCAGGTGGCGGTGAAGCTCGGTGCAGAGACGCCCCGCTGGGCGCACCGCTCGGGGCTTCCGCTCCTGTGGGAGGTCACTCTGGAGGGGGGCAGACGACAAATGTAAGAGCCAGGAGCAAAACCTAAAACTAAACCTAACATAAAGTACTTGACTTGTGGAGTCACTTGCTCATTTCCACTCAGACCCACAGAGTTTGGGATTATTGAAATTCACGATGTACGAACATATGCACGATGTGAAGGTGGAGTCTGATGAAGGAGGAGAACCTGGGTAATTGTAACGTATTTATTACTGGGTGATGTCACATTAATCTGCAAATTTGAAAAGATTAACATATTTTCAAACCATCTAACAAAAGGACAGAGTTTCCTGATGTTGGACGTTTGTTAATGTTAGTTACCTCGGAGACGCTGAGAAACTATTATTATTATTTTATAAAACGGGCCCTCAACGTCATTTTAACGATAGCATGCTCTGCTTTTTTGGAATTTTCTCTTGTTCCAGACTCTTATCGTCTCTCTTCCCAGGTGTCAAAACTATCCATCAGGCACATGATTTTAATGTAGATGTCAATGTACAAAGGGAGCAAAACATGGATTACAAATGAGGGACTTTCAACAGTTCAGTGCAAGAGAGAGCATTTTAATGCTTCTGTTAGTAAAGTAAAGTCAAGCATAAAAACTTGGAAAAAGGACTGAGAAAAGAAAAACTAGCCAAGTATGAATGTTTTGTTGTAATAGAGTACTCTTTAGTAGTTTGTTCATATCCAAGAAAACCAGATCAAAATGCAGACTGCAACGCCATAAAAGCCACTGTCAATACATTTCTTTAAATCTGAAGAGCTGACCCTAAAGCGGGACATTTCTATGCTTGTGTTCAGATCAAATACAAAGGTCTGGTGCCCTGGGTCCAGGATCACAGGGCGCACCGGAGTAAATGCACCGTCCGACTTTGTGAGGAATGATTCAGCGTGCAGCTGCACTAAAATAGCTGATTTGATATTACTCATACAGAGAGAGAAGAGCGGGAGACTCTGATTCACTATTGCCCTTTTGCCCTTTCAGTCAATATTTTCGCCATCAGCCACGGCGCAGCCACGCCACTCTGAAAACAGCTCTGAGCTCCCGCTCCGACGGAGCCAGCGGAGGCGAGGTTAGGAGGGCGCGTGATGGAAGGGGGCTTGGCTTATCCCCAGCTGCTCCACACAGGTACTTTGTATCCTCCTTACTGGGACAGAAGCAGAAGTCTGTGTGAAGGTTCACCGTGCTTTCGTGCTCGTACAAGATAAATGACCGGTGTTGTAATCAATGAGCTGCTGAAGCGCAATGCTAGCAGCTATCCAATTACTGCTAAGTCACACAGCAGTCGCCGTGGCAAACGTCCTCCGGTGCTCCACAGCGCATCCGTCATGGACAGCAGCTGAAGGTCTCTACAGGCTCGACGGCTCCAGTTTTTATTCTAAAATGAAATATCTATCATTTGGAAAAGAAAAGCTGTCATTGCAGAGGATGGACTGTTGGCGCTTGAGCCGTGGACAGTTTTCATCTTCTTTCACATTCGTAAACGCAGACTATTCGATGCCTGTCAGAAGCGGCGTTGAGCCGGTCCAAGGCCTCCTGATGCTTGATGTCAAGTTAATCTCGTAATCCTCACCTTTAACTGCAATATGTTGGATCTTTACTCAAGTATTTACGTGTGTTGGGGTGAAGAATTACGATAGCCGTGATGAGCCAAAGTGATGATTGGGTGATGAGCGGTCGTCCTAAATGACCCTCTGTAAGGCAACCGCACATGTTTTCTTGCTTCTTAAAGATATTTGACCTTTTGTACAGAAGGATTTTTCACTTCTTACAGACTAGTGGGAGTAAACTGTTATTCTAATGAAGTCACATCTGAGTTTCTGAACCAGCCTCTCCTTATGTGGGCTGTCAGGGTCAAGAATGAAGAAAATAAATCCAGTGACTTTTTATTAAAATGCAGCGGAAATGCAAGCCAGGTCAGTCCAGGTTTACCACTCCAAACCTGACTACTAACTCCAACCAGTAGAAACCAGGGTTTTTGCACTAGTTTAGAAAATAAGGGTTTAGTTAGCTCCTTTTAGAGGGAATCCGAGTACTGTCATGATTCAAATAAGTGACTGATTGTTAATCTGCTGCTGGGCCTTCGTTGCAGAGCAGCATCGTGTGCGTGAGTACAGAAGAAAAGAGACTGAAGCTGATACACAGCAGATCCGACTGAGCCGACTCTGCAACGCTGACTGCTATCTTCAAGCGGCTTCGAGCTGCGTGTGTTTGGTCTATATGAATTATCGCACGGGAACAGCAGAAGCTAAACAAGTTTGTCTTTTTGGCACCAACTTCACGCTCACACGGAAGGATGCAAACTGTAGCTTCTGATGTCAAGTTAAAACACAAAATAAACTCCCTCCTCTACTTCAAACCCGTCTGAACAGGATTCATAGTTGGGGATGAAGCAAAAAAGCAGCAGCCGTGGCAAATAATATTTATGTCTGAGTTTACCTTCCAGGTAAGACAGTTTTGAAACTCTGCACAATTTAGAAATGATTGAAAATCTAATAGAAAATATCTTCTGTGTATTGAAGACATAATGGATGGTTATAGCTCAGACGGCGGTTTAAAAGAGTCTGAAGCTGAAATGATGCTGACATGCCGTTCAACTGGGAATTACTTCTTTAAGTCACTACCCTGAGAGGAGGTCACTGAAAAATCCAGCATTGCTATCTTAGATGATGCATTAACCAGCAAACGAGTGTTTGCAGGTTTCTCAGAGCGGATTTCCAAGAAGAACTGAAGTGGGTTAAAGAAAAAAAAAGCTGAAGGACGCACAGGTGAAGGATGACTTTGTCCCGTCGCTTATTCAGTTATTTGCTACCCACCTTGGCCAGGGGTCTGACTGGCCGCAGGCGCAGGCTTCTGTTGCCGTAGCGGTGGCTGTGGACTCCATCTTTGTGCACATCAATGCCCGCGGGGACATTGGGAGGAGTTAACAGCAGCTTCTTCAGCTGTATGAAGAAAACACAAAGAAAGAAATTATAAGACAGTTTGCACACTAGTATCCATCAAATGGATGTGGGCACAATGGTTCTTCTTTCAATGACGGGCTGAAAAAAGCGAAATATTTAGTCATAAACAGAACAGCAGGGGCGGAGCTTGAAGAGTTGACCATTCCTGAGTGCGTGGTCTTGTTGCAGTGATGGAGGTCAGTGGGTGGCGTACGTACAACAGCGGCCGGGATCCAGATGTCGTAAGATAATTATATCTGAAATGGATTTTTTCAGAACACCAAACACCGTTGAACAGTCGTTGTCTTTTCAGTGGAATTTTTAATCTATATTATGTCAGCTGTTAATGCCCCGCAGAAGGACGTTTGTGTGCGGGGATGATGTGTAGGAAAGGTCATGAAGCTATACATTTATCACTTGACTAAAGCTGACAGTGACGCGGCGCATTCACATTTCCCATTTACCAGCTGGCTGCAGCCATTTTCTCTTCAAAACAGAACAAAGCTGCCACTCCTCCTGTTTTCTTCATCCTTTCATCGCCTTCTTCAATCCAGACCAACATTTTCTCGTTTGTTTTCTTTCATTTGGCCCTTTTGATTTTCTTTCCTGTTATGGGGCCAAATCAACGTCCTCATTCTTACCTCAATATCCTTTTATTTCTCCTTTCTTCTTTCTATTTCTATGACCTTTCATGCTTGCCGTCATCTTAACCTCTGTACAGTCGCATCAACTTTGACCTCTTTCTGGCCGTCCAACCCTCGTTTTCCCATCCTCCTGTTCCTCTAGATCAAACAGGAGGATGAGCTGAGGCACAAAACAAACAAAACCTCCTCTGAAACCTTCTCCATGTATTACCTTTCAAATGGATATCAACAAAAACGCTCCTCATTTCCCCTACTATCCTTTCATTACTTTTCCTTTTTTTCATACGTGTATTCATCCATTCATTCCAGTGCCTGGCTTCACAAATGTGCTATTGGCTTTTATAAATCAGCTTAAGCAGAAAATCCCCTTCTAAGCTTTGCAGCTTTTGCTCTGGGGAGATGATGCAGAAAATACAGATGTGATAGGAATGATGATTGTAAGGGATTCTTCGTTTAGAGAGTTCACTTGATGCCTTGTGAGCATACAGGAGGTCCAGGTATCCTGTGAGACAGTGGTTGAGGAAACTTGACTGTGTTTGTGAACAAATTATTGATGCAGAGGATGAATAAAAGATCAGCGCAATGAAAATGCAGTGGGGCAGCGCGTCAGTTACGCTGGTCCGGCTTCAGGGCCCACCACTACACTTTAATGACAAGCTGTGGAAATGAGGAAAAATTAAATTACTCAAATTTATTTAATGAAAATATGGCGCAAGTTAAACCTCAGATTGCATAAAATTGATGGTAATTTAATGTACAAACTTTTTTAAAAAAAAGTTGCAACAACTGTGAAGCAGTTCTCAAAAGTCTCAAAAATAAACTTTAACTTTAACTGAGAAAAAGGCCCGCGACACACTCAAAACCGGTGTGCAGCCCACTGTTGGGTCCCGACCCCCCAGTTGAGAATGACTGAGTAAATGCATCCTGACAAAAACACATTTTGAGTTTACCAGACCTCTTATTTGTGCCGTTACCGTGACGAAACCAGTAGCAGCGGTTGCTTCTGGATACTGCATCCCTTCGCTTTATGTCTTAAGTTTGGTTTGATCAGTAACTAGTAGCTGAATGTGAAATAAATACGCCATAAATAATACAAGACAGTACAAAAACCTTAAATATCAGGAACTCAAAGAGTTTCCACAAAGGGCAATAATATTCTAGAGTAAGTTGATGCTAAACTTATACAATTTTCCTATGTTCAGCTTGAGTCACCATCCTTACGCTTTCCAGGAACAGAAAAACTTAAACACTGTTAACGATATAAAAAGACATTGCACTAGACTTTGAACTCGTGTATTAACGGCTGGACTTTAAAACTTTACATTTTTCATGTGATGTGTATATAGCTCCTTGCTGTATATTCTGCTATTACTTCAGACATTTAATGATGGCATGAGGACATCTTTACAGGAGATCTGGACAGATTTCTTAGGTGGAGAAAGATAGATCAGAGTGGGGCTATTAATGTCTCTTTATAGGCGTTTTATGGCGCCTTCAGTGAGAAAGTAATATATATAAAATTACAGAAGGATGGCATGTAAAGCTTTAAAGTGGAAAAATAAGAACAGATAAACATTTATGCTGGCAAATGCTTGCTATAAGTTTGACCTGCTGACCAGCGGGTCAAAGATCAACTGAATTTTATCGCTGCATTACTGTAATGCTTTAATGAGTTCAACATCGCCACCCAACAGTGCAGCCTGTAAACACATAATACTATCCGGGCCAATTGACTGCACCGCCTGCATCATTAATGGGGCCTTGGTGGCCCTCAGTAGGACAGCCAACTTTTTTTTTTTTTTTTTTTTTTTTTCCTTTTTTTTTCTTTTTTTTTTTTCTTTTTTTCTTTTGGGCTCATCAGTTTACTTTGTACAGGCATCCTTAAAGCAGTCAAGTCAAAGTCCCACATCATCTGAGCCCCACCTTTTTTTTTTTTTTTTTTTTTTTTTTTTATATAATTATCCCCCGTGCATAAGTGACAGTGAAGGTGATAGTGTCCCACACCAATCCTCTCAACAGCCCATTATTCAACTCCACTAATCCTGAACTCTGTCAAAGAGGACCAACAAACACAAACAGCAAAGTGCAAAGAGAAAGGAGCGGAGGGTAGTGGTGGATGTTGTGTTATTTATGATGATTCAGTGATGTGTGTGTGTGTGTGTGTGTGTGTGTGTGTGTGTGTGTAGTGTAGTGTGGGTGAGTGCATGTTGTTGTGTTGGGTGTAACACCCCAAGATGATCAGGAGCTGAGAGATTCAGAGTTAAAGAACCACAGCTGGCAGTGATGTTGACCTTCCACACCAGCTGGCCAGCTGCTCATGATACAATCACATTTCAAGTTGGACCACCGCTGGTGCCGGTGTGTTGGGTCAGTGCAGTGCAGCAGCCCTCCCCAGGTGTACGAAATCCCCCCCCTCAGTTACCATATACCGGTCCAGCCCCAGCAGGTCACAGGACGCCCGGCCGAGGGCCGCCTACGTTGTCCATGACGGCAGAGCGGGTAGGACAGCCAACTTGGCTCAGTGTGTGTGTTGATGCTCCTCTGAGAGTCCCGTTGAGGGAAGTGAAGAGAAGACTGAAGGTCTGAGTCTGTGTGAAACACTGCAAACCTTCCACAGCCACCGGGGCCCCTCGAACAGTCTACTCCAGGCTTTGCTTGACTCTACTCTACTCTGGCTGCTTTCCAGAGCACCGCTCAGATCATCAATAGAGGCCTTGTTTTGGGCTGTAACACACACTCAAACACAGAGTGGAGGTGGAGCTGCAAGTGCAGGTGACTAGAAATGCAAATGAAACACACACATAAACAGATATGGGCTAATCATGCGTGAACTCAGAGCTACACGGAAGTTGGTTCTGACAGATAACCGGGAGGAAGAAAGAGGGAGGATGGGAACGCACACAGTCAGTCATAACAGCGTTTAGATACAGAAGTATTCTGTGGATGTCTCTTTACAATAAAAGCAGAGACAAAAAAAAAGACTGAGGATAAATGTAACGTCTAATGATGAGAGTCACCTCCTGTGTACCTGCTGCCGTACCACCTGACTTCAGAACCGTCTCTCTCCTCAGGCCCACACACACGGCCAAAAGTCACCATGCCAAATACGGATGGCATCTATAACTTCTTCAACAACTGCATAATGACTGTTAGATTAAATCTTAAATCTTTTATTTCAGATTTCTGCGAGTACATCTCGATGAGTCATTACTCTGTCTGCAATCGTGTTGATATAGCCTTCAGTGATAACATAATAAACCAATTAAAAACCATTAGAGAATCTGATGCTTCCATACATGACAGGGAAGTTTAAAAATAATGTCTGAATCAGTCTAAATAGGGCTGTGCCTCCACACGGATCCGTTTATTGACTGCTGTGCAATTCCTCCATCAGGCAGAGATGAAACAGCTAAGCTTTTAAAATGATCTCAACATTAAAACGTATTCTTTTAAGGAGGAATGGTGCTCATCATTCCTAAACGTTGAGAAAATGTTGGTATTTCTCTCTTTAAACATATTCATCGGACAAATACATTTTCAACTCACTGACTTGATTTAAGATATTATTGATTTGGTTGTTTTAGGGGCTTGGTTGATAACAGTTTGATCAGTGAGCTGCCTGCTGAATGCTCCTGTAAAAGCTGGACGATTCCCCCTGACCAAACCTGGATAAGTTCATGGATGGGTGGACCTTTCCAGTGTATTAACATTTCTGCCATTATTTTATAACTTGTCCAGTTGTATAAATCCTTTCATAATTATGAATCATATATTCTGTATTTCAGAACAACTTCAGGTAGTAAATTGAAATGTGCAGATATGTAATGTATTTAATCTAATGTAATCTAATCAAACTGCAAAAGGAAAGTGCGCACAAGGATGCAGGTGCAGAGGGACCACGGTGAGGTCATCTGCACCATAGTCACCAGTAGAGGGCAGCCTCGCACCCAAGCCTGAGAAGAGTGGCAACGGACATGTGACGTGACCACCCAACCGATGGGAACAGAGATGAAACACACACTCACACACGCACACACACATATCTGGCAGCTTCAGTAGAGTAAAGAGCATAATGTTATTATACCAGACTTTTCTGAGTGAGAGGACATGAATGTCAGGTTGCTATTTTTGCCACTGGTAGCACACGCAGTGGAAACATAGTCAGGAATCAGAATGATACGATTTAAATTTAGGGCAGAGAAATATTCTGCTTTGTGTCAGCAGTGCTGCATGTCACTACTCGATGGACGAAGGTGAATCATGAGACACTGCAGACAAGTGAATCGCAGTGGGAATCTAAAGACTAAGATAAATATTCCAAACTGGCTGGAAGTGACAGAAAAGACTTTCAAGCCTGTTCTCTTGTCTTCCTGACATATAAATTATACAGTGCACACAGGCTGAATTTGTTGCAAACTGTGCAACCAGTGAAGCCCAAGTAAACCCTATCAGAAGCAGGGTAGAGGTAGAAACTGTAGCAGGAGTAAGCGTGAGTCTCACAAAAAGAGGGAGCTGTATGAAAGTTGTTCTCTGGCCAGCTGTCAAAGGCAGGACACAACCCTGAGCTAATAGACAGCAGCATCTTCAGGGACAGAAAAGATTTCTTCAGCACTGCTTTTAAAGTAAACGAGGAGGATGGGGGTTAAGGTTTAGTCCAAACATCAGTCATGGGGAAGAGGACTTTCCGAGAAGGGGATACTTGTGGAAAAAACATCGGTAAATAATTGGACTTTACATTTTTTAGAGCAAAAATTCAGAATGTAAAAAGGCAGTTGGTCCACTGTGGGTTTAGAGTTTAACCGATAAAATATCTCCAGACTTAAACATTGAGGAACAAAACATCTAATCAGGTTATTTTGACTACATACCGGTAATTATCTGAATGACCTACTGCTTCTTCAGTCTTTTCATGGAAGATGGAAACACGCAGAAATAACTCATTAACTAGTCTTTTTCTGACACGACTGATAACTGCGAGGTCTGCTCTTCAAAGACAAACAAGACCTGGACACTCATGTAGAGCTGCAGACTTGGGACCTGGAGAAATGACCTATAAATACTGCTGACATGTTTTTATTTTTTTGGTTTTGGTTTATTGGATGGACTGAAACAATACCTTTATAGCAAGCAAGACTACAGCACCACAACCAGTTCTACCCTGATGAAGCCTGATGTAATCTTGTGTACGTGGCTTTGTCTACTAACTGGTTCACCTGTTGAACTGCTCTGAAACATGTAGAGCTGGTTAGGTCATGGTGATATGCAAGGAGCCCTGTGACAGACTGGCGACCTGTCCAGGTGGACCCCTGCCTTTCGCCTAATATGTGTTGGGATAGGCTCCGACAGACCCCCGTGACCCGGTAACGGATTAAGCGGGTATAGATACTGGATGGATGGATATGCAAGGAATTTCCAGTTCTCTTATTGCTGCTAATAATGAAGTAAAAGCAGCACAAAGTAGATATTTTCATGTTAAAATATCTGTTTCAATCTCATTTAAAGGAATACTTGTCTACCTTTAGGCACTATTGTCTCCAACCCAAAAAACAGACAAAGTAACTTTGCAGTCCTGAGCTCGTCATCTGTTACAACAACTGCGTATCACTTGATGACACAATTTTACACAAGTACAACGATGAGATTAGCTCACACAGCTACAGAGGTCATCATGGCAGAGGTGACCAAGAGACTCGAGAAAGTAATGATGGAGGATAAAATGAGAGAATGACCGAGCAACGACTGGACAAGAGTAAATCTCGGGCTTAACCTTCACGCCTATAAAGGGACCACTGATTCATCGGTTACTGTTGCATCACAGATAGGTCCCCTCGTGCTTTGAATGCTGCAGAAAAGCCCATATAAACGTAGTTACGTGCACTAATATCAGCTGCACTGTCTGCCCTGCAAACACAATAAAGAAAGGGAACTTTCTCTAATAGTTAAGTTTCCTGAGGTCCAAAAGCACCTTCTGACTATCTGGTCCACTTCGGTTGTGAGTTTGAGAAACAAAATCATCCCTCAACCAAATCATGACATATTCATGACTGCATTTGTCACTCAGTAGAAGTAAAACATTAAACTGTTTTAAAAACATTACCAACTCTTCTCTTTCCCACTGAGGAGTTCCTGATGCTCACTGTTGACTTCCCCTTAATAGTTGCTAAACACCTAAGCCTTCATTTAAAAGCTTAATAAATCACCACAGACAAACCTGTTTTATAGTTTGGCTTGGTGTGTAATTGCAAATGGGTTGGCAGAGCAACTCGGTGAATATTTACACTGTAGGAATTCAGCCATCCAACGTGACTCATGACCGCCAAACAATGGCGTCTTTGTAGGTTTCCCCTAAATCTGAGCACCAGAAAACCCTGTAGGCGGGCCTTATTTCTGTGACATTTAAGTCAAATTAAGGAACTGGGGTGGTTCCTTAATTTGATGATGACAAGTGTACTAAGGCCACATTGCAGCGGTAATCATAAGTCATTTATTGCAGGAAAATAGCTTCCTGCTTCAATTAAACTCCAGGCGGGTACAGGCCTGCGTTCTTCTGACAGCAGAGCAAACAGGCGAAAACAGGCCACAATACTCGCCGTCAAGGGTACAATTCCTTGTTCCTGTATGATGAGATGGAAGCGTGGGGGGGGTCAGGTACAGGACGAGGCAGAGCGACGACAGAAAAACAAGGTTTATTCCTAGAAGTCTGATTCAGGAAAGGACGGCGGGGCCCAGAGAGGCATCCAGCAGCACGGTGTGAACAGAGAACAAGTGGCAACGGGCTCCAAAACTGGCAAACACACATGCAGCGAGACCACACACGTTCGGATCACGGAGCCTGCGAGAACTCTGCCGGTTCCTAGTCCTTAAAAAAAACTGTATTTTCATCTTAAAGGGGAAAATGTTTGACTATGATTTCTCTCACAAGGTCCGGGAACACCTGCTTAACCTTTGCAAGGTGCTAAGGGTTCGGCAACCCCTCGGAGGAGCTGAGGGCCTTCGCTCTGGCTCGGGTCATTTTGACTCGAACACCTATTAAAAGACAAGCTTGAATATTCAGAAAATCCAGCTGAAAGATTACCAAAACCTGTCAATCTGCCTCCAAGGAACGTGGATTAGTTACATCTTAAGCTGCCAAACAACATTTTTTTTACTTTTTTATTTTGATGCACCTACAGTAATGAATCTTGTGTTTTGGCTTTCTCTAAAAAGAAAAGAATAGTTATAACTGCAACAGGGTTTCCAACTTTATTCCAATTGTTGAGGCAGAAGTTGTAAAAAATCACCGCCACACAGACAGAACGGGCTCGGATGAAAGGCTGGCTTCCGCCTCGGCAGTACACGGTTTTCCTGGAGTTTCAGGCAGACTTTGAACCTCGCGGGCCATCTCGCGAAACATCAAGGTTAGCAAACGCAATGCAGATTAGAGTGGTGGGAAGAAAGCGAGAGGCAGCGCAAGGAAAAAGAAAGGCACATGGCGGCTTTGGGGAGAAGCAGTAAACGCTGTCTGAAGCACAATTTAAAGGATTCACTTCACAGGCATCACTTTCTGAGCTGAAAGGGACTTTTGATTTTCAGAGTGTTAAAGAAAAAAGAAACATGAGGGCATTGAAAGTTCTTAAACGGGGTAAATGTTGAAATATGGGAAATTGAAGCTCTCCAATAATGCAAATGAAAGCAGGTCTTCGGTCTTAAGTTTCTATTGGTACGGAGAACATATTTTAAAATAAAGTTCTTTGCTGCTTCAAAGCAAATATTTGGGAATCTGAAGTGACTACCGACTCCTAAAACTCTTTGCTTGATACGGCTGTGTCATAGTTTATCCAGCCTCCTCATCTTAACTCCTCCTCATCTTTGGAAACTCTTTAACTTGTCCTTTTATGTAGTAATTCCATTAACGTAAAGAAGACCATGATGCCTTACTAGTACTTCCTCTCAGGTTTTAAATGACCAGCCGGAAATATGATTTATCATTGGTTCTCTTTTAAGTTAAGTTCATCGTCTCCAATAAGCCTAATAAATATGGACTGATCAGATCCTAGATGTCATCAGAATCAGAAGTCTTTATTTCTTGAGTTAACTGACTGAACTGGAACCGTTGGTGAAACGTTGCCCATGTAAGCAGCCGTTTTTAAGGTTTAACACAAAGAAACGGAGCAACAGTGAAGCTCAGGGTTTACGGAGTGTGAAGCGTTTATGTGACAGAGGAATTACAACATGATCTTTAATAGCTGGCTGGCTGTTTTGCACCTGCTACGCAGGGTTTTGCTCAACTAGGCCAGGTCAGCCACGGCTTGCTCCGACACTGCCGACTGCGAACATGGGAAACGCCAGTGAAACCGCCAGTCCAGTACTTCTCTTCAGTGTGTCTGTGAGATCATTTTTTTGTGTGACTTGATGAGAGTTCTTGGGTTCAGAACTGAATGATTGCTCATATGTTAATAATCTGCTTCTTTATTAGTGAGTTATTGGGTGTAATTTGTGCCTGCCTGGAAGAACAAAGCTCTAGGACAGATGTCAAAGGTGGCACACCCCACAGAAGAGCGGGTGGACAAACTGGTCATTATGAGCACAGATGTAAAGAGATGTCTGAAGCTGTAATGTATCTCCACGACATATCTGTCCAAAGCTTATTAAAAATTTACTCAAATGCTGACAACTTGTAATATCATATTAATTACAGCAAAGATAATGCCAAGAGCATCCCTGTCTTCTTTAGGTAAATAAGTCTTCTTACTAGAGATGGGTCCTCTGTTTCAGCCCCCAGGGACTGACTAAAATCATCGGTGCTGAGAGGAAGACTGTCCTCATCTTCCTCCTCCTGACTGGGCTCCTCCTCTAGGGCGGGGAAAACAGAGAGCCCGCCCACCTCAGCATCCACCATGCCATCCAAACTGTCTGTCAGGGCGGCCAGCAGAGCCGCATTCTCCTCTTCTATCTGGAGGGAGACAAAGAGAAACATACGATTTGGTTAAAGACGGGGGAGATGCTGGAGCATGGAGGTTTGACGGTCAGTAACTGGGTCGCTGCAGGTACGGAGTTGGCCGTTGGCCAAGCTCAAGTACCTGAGCAATACTGTCTGCTGTCATTTCCTTAAGGATTCTTTTTTTTCAGAACTGGAGGAAAACGTTAGTGAACTGTTAAAAACACTAGTCGGGTTATCTGAACTCCTTCACGAGCTCTGCCTGCCCTGAATGAGGGAAGCACCACCCTGCCACGATTACACATAAAGCAAGCGGTTTTAGCCAAGAGCCATAAAGACAGTTGGAAAACAACTCTTCTCAGACTGATTTATATTATGTAAATTACATCTGTGCCTGGAAATTACCATCATCTCAGACAGAAAGATTCCTATGTGTTGCTGCTGAGTCACTGCCTAAAGTCCTCCGTCCTCCACCGTCCTCTGCTCTCCACTTTAATCAGATTTTATCTCAGCTCCATTGTTTCGCCTCCGTTTTATCTGTCACAGGAGTCAAACTAATGTCGCTCTGACCTTTGACTTCATTAGAAATTCACAATTTTGCTAAAATGAGTTCTTTATTTAAAAAAAATAATTGAGAAGTCGCTGTTATACATCCATTATGATTTATTAGGCTCAGTTTAACTCACAGGAGCCTTGATTTGCTTTCTCACAGTGGTGACACAAAGCTCACGCAGCTCAGAGTTTGAAAAAAAATCTACAAATTAATAAAACTGTCGTAAAATTACAGTTGCTTTGGATTCTTTTGTTTGCGTATTTTACTCACTGTAGTACACAAAACTACATAACATGAACAATGGACTCCCATCTTTATCTGATTAATTGTTTTAAAATCCATCAGACCTTTTTTAAAGTCTAATATTACCTAGAAGGGCTGTACCAATTTTAACAGTATGATCACACATTCAAAGACGCTCGATATTAGCTGATGATCTTAATTAGGTTGGTGAATTAAAGAGTCCCTGGATAAGAATCAGTGAGTTTGACAGAAACAGACATGGTGTCATAAAGGCAAAGGAAGTTAAAGCAACAAAAGGCAGAAGACGGATGAATTGTGAAGAACCCCCGGTAGACAGATATAGTACCTGTTCTTAGAGAAGCTTCATTCTGCTATTTTGAATTGAAGAAAAGACATAATTAACATATGAAAACAAACTCCTGAGATGAACTGGTGACCTGTCCAGGGTGTCTCTGGCTGCTGCCTGAAGAGAGCTGGAACAGACGCCAGACGACCACCATGACCCCTGTCGTCGCTGTCCCAGTATCATCTCTGAATGCATGGATGGACGGATGGACGTAAGGATAGGGTTACTTACATACTAACACGGCCACTGGACCAGGATGAGATACATACTAAACCAGTGGTTCTCAACGATCCAGCTTCAGGACCCAACATCACCCCTGATGACAAGCTGTTTATATCTTGTATATTATGGTTTTGTTTATATGTCATTCTATGGTATTTGGTTTTATTGTGTTTCTACCTTATTGACGGTGTCCTAGAAAGGCTCCTGTAACTAAAATGAAGTACTATCATTGCATTATTATGAGTTAAAAGTCTGTTCAGGTCAGGCTGCCCTACTTTGGTTGGTAAATCTGTTCCCCTGGAAACCATTTCTACTGTAACAAAGAAACAAGTCCAGTTAAGCAGACAAGTCGTGACTGAAGCTGGACTTAACTGCGCATTTAAACACCACATAGCGGATGCAAACAGAACCGATCTGAATCTGACTGAGGAAATATGGTGAGTTACTGAAAAGATTGAGAACAGAGAGGCCGGTACATGAGACAGTTGGCTCCTGATCAGTGAAAAACACTGATTTCATCCTGAACGTTCATGTTTCACAGAATTAAGACCGTCGTGAAAGTCACAGGAGGTGCAGGAAAATACTGATTATTGTTGTTGGTTTTTGATTTCATACTTATTTCTCCACCTGATCTGGGGAAAAAAAGTCACCAATCACAACAGCTTATCCATTAACCCTTTATTTTAGGCATGTTTTACAAACAGATGATTGTTATTTGATTTTTCAACTGTACCTTTAATACTCGTATTAGTTCGGTGGTCAAGTCCAGATTTTTTCAGCTACAGAAACTGGCCAAGGTTAAACCTTTTCTTCCCCAGCATCACTTTGAGGTTTTAATCCATGCTTTTATCACAACACGTTTAGATCATTGTAATGCACTTTACATTGGAGTCAACCAGAGCAGTTAGTTCGCATCACTTCATTGGCTCCTGGTTCATTTACGCATTATTTGTCTTTAAATGTCTCCGTGGTCTGGCTCCCTAGTATCTTCAGCCGTTAACTCCTTCACGCTCCCTCCGGTCAGCAGATCAGTTAAGGTTAGTCGTCTTTAAGACTAAGAGGAAGCTTCGAGGCAGCCGCGTTTTCTCAGTCGCTGGTTTAAAACTGTGGAACGAGCTGCCTTCACAAATCAGGCAGACCGACTCACTTCCCGCTTTTAAATCCTCCCTTAAAACATACTTCTTCACTTTGGCTTTTAAATCAATTTGAGATCTTATTTTTATTGTTTTATGCTTTTATGTTTTCATTTGTTTGACATGTGTTTAATTTCTTTAAGGTTTTTCTCTGAACCCATGTTCCTGTCCAGCACTTTGGTCAACTGGGTTGTTTTTAAAGTGCTTTATAAATTGAGTTGAATTGAGTTGAGTTTTCTAAAAAGATTAAACAGCTAAATGGACATCCTCTAAGAGCAGTGATAACACTTTTCTATTTTTCTTTTTGCCAGATGATGTATCCATCAATTTAGATGCTCAAACACACACCACTACGGTTACTGACTTTGAAACTAATAATACAGATCACTAACCTTCCCAACTCTCTACAGTCTCCAAAAGTTAAAGTGAGTCTTATTACACAAACCCAATCAATAGCTCCTAACATGGGATGAAATGCTGATGTCTTACTGTAAATAAGTGCCGTATTGATGTGCAGCAGGGAGACAGAGACACAGCAGGGCTTCGTCCGGCTTGTTATCAGTCTATTCATTACTTACATTTATAATCAGGTGCTGCCCGACTGTCTGTGCTGCTGTACTGGTTGGATCAATAAAATATTGGCTAAAATATAATATAGCAAAGGAAGGGTGGAGATTGGTAGGTGTAAAGGTATAGAAGGCTGAGGATAAAATATCCTTGTGTCATTGTGTGTAGGTGATTCACAGGACAAGGTGAGGTGTACATTACAAACGAGGGAGTAAAATTAATGGAAGAAACATGATTGAAAGAAAAGCATCTTAAAAGGCAAATAAAAAAACAGATGCACTGAGAGAAATACGTCAAAAGGGAAACGTATGGGTAGAAAAGAATGAAAATGAAGGCTAAACAAGAGAAACACTTAACTACAACTAATGTAAATATAAAAAGAGATGAAGAGAGAGCTAGGGACAAGATGAGCGAAGTGACATTTTTAAAGAGGAGAGGATGGTGAGAAAAAACAGATGAGGAAAAGAAGATCAGCTCCTCTCTCCTCTCCTGAAAGTTAGAGAAGAATACTTTCGTTCAGGCCTTCTTTTCCTAAAGATAATGTTTTTATGAGACAAACGTTCACCTCCGAGTCCATCGTCAGACACCAACCCCGCCTTTAAGTTTTGTGTCAGCATCAAACAGGCAAACACTCAGTTGGCGTCAGCTAATGGGGATCGAACGTAAAAGCTGGGAAACTTGCAGAGTGCAGCCAGTGTTTACTTCCCCCACATTCCCATCATGCTTTGCCTGTCTCCATTTAACCAATACTCTGCGGTGCATCACAACATCAGAGCAATTTTCACCAGCTGAGGAGCATTACGTGACCAATGATCTACACCTCGGTGCTTTTTTGTCTTTCTGTTCTCTTTTTTTCTTCAGGCGCACTCAATTTAGCCATCGTAATGGGACCACACATCTTCACCGGGGCGGGAAGCCAAGAACCCGGAACATGTCCGTTGAAAATGAAAAATGTGGCCTAAGATCCACAGTTCAACATAGAGAAAAACACCTTTTTACTGATTAATACGGCAAAACAAATGATTATAAAATAAACTGTGAAAGTGCATTTGAGACATGAACTGAACATAAGATTTAGATTAAAACAGCTTTTGTTTTGCCCAAGAACATAATATTATAAGGGTCCAGCAGGGTTAGGATTGGGGTACATCACCACATATTCAAAACTGTCTCACTAGCACATAAAAAAGAAAAAGAACAAATTCTTTCAAATAATCCATTTCTTTGACCACCCCTGCCTTTCGCCTACTATGCGTCGGGATAGGCTCCGACAGACCCCCGTGACCCGGAGACGGAGTGAGCGGGAATAGATAATGGATGGATAGACCAAAAAAATAAAAAAAATAAAAAAACACTAAAAGCAGCTTGGCACAAGCGTAATTAGATTTTCTATTTCTTGGCTTCGAGTATTTTCTAATTCAGTCAGTATTTCACTGCAGTTTTCATAATTACGCAGATTAAAACAATATTATTTACTGAGGTCAACGGTAATGTTTGTGTCGGAGTTTGGTCGGTCCACTTTCATACTTTGTCTGATTCCTGCTGGAACATTCATGAAAGGATTTGAGGTGTTCAAGTCATTTACAGTAAATGTTGTAAATGTAGCATTGATCAACTGATATGTTGAAACTGTGTGTATCTGACACCAGCAGCATTCGCATTCACCAGCCATGGCCTCTGCCAATCGCCAAGCCTCCAGGAGCTCTTGGGATTCTTCGTCTTTGTGATTCTGAAGGAATTTCGGGCCATTAGAGGAATGCTGAGTGTCATTTTATGCTGAGTGTGAGACATTAAAATTAGATGGCTAAAAATGAGCATATTATGCTCACAGGGTCCCAAATCAAGTCATCTTTAGACTGAACAATCTGTTCATAAATAAAGGTTGTGATAAAAAAGAAAATGAAAACATAGTTACTGTAACTCCACTTTGGCAATGCAGGTATTTTAGAGAAAAACACATGTCTGCTGCGTTCTGCGCTGCCAGATTGACATGAAAACCTGATTGTGACAACAGAACAACATTACTTCTGCATTAAAAGCGTCCAATTTCAGCATCAAAATCTCACCTCGAAGAGCTCATCTGCTGTACTGTAGTGGATGGAGGCCGGTGACACATCTGCCGGCTGATCGTTGCACCACTGCAGCTCGCTGAGGCAGTTGACACTGTCGAAGTCGCTGGTGTCCAGCTGGGAGAGGTCGATGTCCGGAAAGTCAGTGTCCAAGCGGTCCGAACACACCTCCTCCTCCCCATACTAAAGATGGAAAAAGAGAGGGAAAGTTCACATGAGTTAAACTTCAGCACGATTCCCAGATGTTCTAATGAAATATGAAAAGAGTCAGACCAAAAAAACATCACTCTGTTCAATGTGAATCACAGCTGGAGAGATGAAATAGTTCTTTTATGTCATATGAAATGAAATTATGTGCCCTTTGTAAGCATTGCCCTTTGAAACAAGCTTATACACAATGGGGAATAATTTTGCTTCCCCTCTGAGACCATTGGTGTTTTGAGCAGTGCAATTGTTAAAATTAGAGTTTCACTTCACTCTGCTTTAGCCACTTTTTTGTAAAAACATGTGTGCAGTCAAAGCCCTGTGAGGCACTTTGGATAAAAGCCTCCGTCATCTGACATGACTGTGTATTATTAGTGTCCGCTGTCTGAGTCAGAAGGAGCTCTCATCAGCAGCTCTTCATCCCTCAACAGGCACTCATTAGAGATTAGAAGACCTCTACGTTCAAGGAGGTTGAACACTGAAACCAGTGCAGGCATCTGCCCGGCTGCAGTGCAGCAACAGACGGAAAAACCGGTAACGTAAATCAGCAGTCCTTATGCAGGGGTCTTCACGCCCTTTTCTGCAAATTTCCATGAGGCTCAGAACAAAGTGACACAAGAGGTCTTCAGGTGATTAGTTTTCCTTTGTTGGCGGAGGGGATGTTTATTAGTGAAATGAGCTGCTTTGTTCGCTCTGTGTTTTGTTTTGCAGCCAAAGTGGCACACTGACAGTCATACTTTGGTTTCTGTGTTTTATTTAGTCAGTTAAATCTCGCCAGTTATTGTGAACTGTGCAGTTTTTCTGGCCCAGAATAGCACAGGCTTACTTTTGTCCATGAAATGTTCCGACATCGGAAGGGATAAAACCTGAAACATTTGAAAACTTCAGGAACTTTAGAAGATATTTTGTTTTAGAGGCAGAAATTGTGTTTTCATTTGATCAAAAGTGAATGTATAAAAATACAGTGGTCCCAACCTCCTGGGAAAACTCATGACATTTGAATGTTCAAGAACCCATGGATGCCCTTAGGATCCTTCAAAGCAACAACAACATTGGCAGCTCTCCCATAACACCCTAAAATCTCTTCAAGAACCAAAGAAAGTAGGCTAGAGCTGTTAAACCCCTGTAATAATCTCTTTAAAAACCCAAAATAAGTCAAAAGACCATTTATTATTGTCCAACCTTTCTTAACACTTTTATGCACACTTAAAATGCTTAAAATTCTCAAATGCGCCATAACACCCAAAGAATCTAAGGTTTCTTCAGAGAAATGTTCAGAAAAAGACTCTTGAACACCTCTACCTTCAAATGAAAGTGTCCCGATGAGTGGTCTTTACAGTCCACCCAAATAAATGTAAAGCAGCTATTGAGAACGGTCTCTTTCACAATCAGGACTCCCGAAACCTTCTCTAAAGGTCTCATGGAAACTTCTAGTAGACCCCTCAGATATAATCAGACTTCTAATAGTATATTCCAAGCTGAAGCAGCGGCCATGTGGTCTACAGCTACACATGTGGGTTCAGCCAGACGCTCTGCGCCACGCTGCTGCGAGAACAGCAAGAAGAGACGAGCAGGAAGTCCGGGTACGGGACTCGCTGCAAAGGAACTGACTGCGGTCTCCTGGGGTAGGAGGAAGGATTCTTGCAAAGGAGTATAAAAGTGGAAAGAGGAGGGAACTTTCTGGAACAGAGCAACTCAACTGGATAGTTTACTTACTTTTATGAGACATGGTGTACTTCCTGAAAAAGTGCATGTTTGCACATGAGCGGCTTACGGGCCGGATGTAAAGATCGACAATGTCCTATTGTGTCTGTGTTGAGAAAGCACGCTCCGTTACGTGGCTGTTGTACACGCAAGCACAAACACCGCTTTGTTGTTCCTCAGTGGGTAAGAAGTCTGGGTTGACCAGTTAAACCACCTTTCAACTAAACCAAACTGGCAGTTAAGTGTTTTCAACTCCCACCTCAAACTGACAGATACTGTCTGTTTATGTGGCATTTCAATAATAATAACTTCATTGATTTTAAGAATAATTTAAACATGATAGAAATACATTGGTAAGACTTAAATTATCAACATATAACCATAATCAACTACCATATTCAGGCTGATCTTTTCACATTTTTAACTGCCTGACCAGAATATGACTATTGCATTAGACCAAAACCAGGTTTTTAATTAAATACAGGTAAACATGGTCCAGGTATGATAATCCAATATTGATTTTCTTGATTGGGAGCTGCACTTGGGAGCTGAATAAGTCATGCATATTTACACTAAATTGGACAAACATTTTGCCAAAACATTCTGAACATGCTCATCAGTGTTGTGCCCTGATTTGCAGAAGAAGGAGCCAGTGCAAAGATGAGGAAGAATTCGCCGAACAAGAATGGCCACACGGGTACATCTCGTTGTCATATTCATTGCTCAACCTGCCACCACTTTCCAGACAAAAAAAACTGTTGTTTAGGACCGTGACTCAGTGAGTATCCTGCAAAACCTAATCTATTACCAATCTGTAAGAACGTCAATGATAATAATAAAATATTGGTAATGTAATAAGTCAGAAATGCTTCAGTTAACAGTTTGGTTCCCCTCCAACATGCTTGTTTACTGGAAGCAGGGCTGGCCTGAATACCATTTAACTCGCTCCAGAACCTTGGTAGAAGACAAAGAATATCCAAGCTTTGGTGTGGTGGAGTTTCTGCAGTATTATGTACCATACATGCAGTATAAAACTAACATGTAATACGTCCCCCCCAATGACCACATATGCCAGGACCTGGCCCTGGTTGACTGAACTGATGATGCTCTAAGTAGCACTTAAATGTTCACAGCCACCAGTGAAAGAGAGCGCTGTCTGCTTGTGGCCAGACGGAGACTGTAGGTGGACTGATGTCCACCTAATGAATGAACATACAGATATCCAAATGGGTCCAGTTCTAACCTGGGCAAGGACACTAGTTCATTTAAATGGCCTCATTGACCAATGTCTGCTTGTAAATGTAAGGCTAAAAACTATTCATCACAACAATTCTCACAAAATTCGTTCACCGTATT
This sequence comes from Xenentodon cancila, assembly GCA_014839995.1. Taxonomy (NCBI): domain Eukaryota; kingdom Metazoa; phylum Chordata; class Actinopteri; order Beloniformes; family Belonidae; genus Xenentodon; species Xenentodon cancila. Next base: position 3,754,435 of record CM026205.1, read on the forward strand.
CAGATTCCCACAAAATCTATGAGTAATTAACAGCCAGCGCACATTGGTGATCATTTAATGATAGGCTACGATAAAACAGTGTGATCGTCTATCTCTCGCCTTTCGTACCCCTCTGCGCTCTCATTATTTGTTTTTGCCAGTGTGCTTGAAATTGACTTAATGCTTTAAAATTGCTGCTTGCTTTTTCAAATTGATTTAAGAAAGTACTTTGTTTATTACAACACTGAGTACTTCAAGCAACCCTGTTGTCCATAATTATGCTCATAGACACTTAGACTTCATGATTATTGTTTTGAGGGGTAAATCCATACTGCATGTGTACAAACACACGTCCAGCTTCCCATTAACTAGAAAACCAATTTTTTAAATCACTCAATCAGTTCTCTGCAGTCTTAATCACCACTAGTGTTACTTTGATCTGCGAACTCATAACTCAAAGTAAATATGTGCCTCGCTCTACACGTGTGTCCATGCATTTATTTGGTCTTGGAGAGGAATTTTTATTTGGGCCGAGGAAGGGATAACGCGAGGCGCTTTCATTTATGGTTTCATGAATTACAGTGGAGTGATGTCGTGGATCAGAGAAGACCGTGATCAAAGAGGCAATCAGCAGAGTGGGGTGAGAAAGACAGACGGAGAGGAGGAATCTCAGAAGGAACGATGGGAGGAAAGAAAAGGGCAGAGAGAGTAACGCAGGAGAAACAAAGAAGGGAAATGAAAAGAAGGCTGATGCAGGAATGAAGATGGAGAGGGAGGAAAGGAAAGATGTGGACAGAGAAGAAAAAGGAAAACTGGGAGAAGGAGGGGAAATCGTGACTTGACTGAAGAAGAGAAGGATGAGAGGATGCCCTCTAGAAGACCCTCCCACCGCTCCTCCCCATCTTGCTGCTGATGCAGGTGTGCTTTCACCTTGCAGTGTGTGTGTGTGTGTGTGTGTGTGTGTGTGTGTGTGTGTGTGTGTGTGTGTGTGTGTGTGTGTGTGTGTGTGCTAGTTAGCATGCAGTGCACATGCGTGTCATGTGGATCTGACTCATCCCCCATTATCACTCGTTTGCCGCTCTGCTCATCATTCCTTCTTTCCTTCTTCCCTTCACACTCCTTCGTGGCCTCTCTCTTCCCTTCACCAGCTCTTTCCTCAAGCATCTTCTTCTCTTCCTTTCATTTCTTTTTTGATCTTCCACCATGTTTTTCTCCTCATGTTATCCTCTTCATCATTCATTTTTTCCTCCTTTCATCGCCACACCTACATCCCCCCATTATTTTAACTTCCTCCTTTCTCTTTCTTTTCTTGACATCTATTTTTTACCCAAAAAATATGTCCCTCCTTTTCTTATTTATTTTCATATTCTGCCCTAATGTTCCCTTTTCTTTTCTTTGCTTATCTTTTCAACTTTTTTCCCAAATTTGTACAGCCATCCATCTTTCTCCCATGACCTCTCCTTCCTTTCCACGTCTTCCCTTCATCCCTCCATCTCTTTCTACCCTCCTTATAAACTTGTTGGATTTAAGTGATTGATTTCTTTGTTTCCACTCAGGCTCTCTCCCTCCTCCATCATCTCTCTCTCCACCTCTTCTGTCCTTTACTACCAGTCCATCAATAAAAACATCCTTGGGCACGACACACACATTCACACACATGCATACACAACATGTTGAAGCAAAAAACTGGAAAACTGATCCTTGGATACAAAGCAACAAATGCCATGTGATGTCACAGACATTCACATACCAAAGCCTTATACGACATTCCACTGAAGTGTCCTGCTCTCTGTCTCTCTCTCTCTCACACACACACACACACACACACACACACACACACACACACACACACACACACACACACACACACACACGCACACTTGTGTTATAACACACATGCAAATTGGGACATGCTGCACTTACAAAAGCACGCAGCACCAAAATACGACCAACACTCCCAGCAGTACACGTGAGACACATCCTAACTTCTTGGCTGCCGCAGCAGAAGGTCATGTGTGGCCAGCAATCAAACACTGTGTGAATCTGAGTCGTGATGAAGCCCCTGACAGCTTCACAACATGACTCACAGGTGCCGGGAGGAAGAAGCAGTCCAACTGGGCATCTCCGCTGCCCCGCAAAGAGCTCCTGTTTCCTTCTTCCTGCCGGTTTGATCCCATATGATCACTATTCCTTATCATGCCTGCAGTGCAGTGACTTACGACCAAAAACCGCATCATACAAAAAAGGCACATAATGATGCACGTAATAAGCCATCCATTGCAATCTAATGTTTTTATTTGTTTGTTTTTTTTACGTTTTCTCCTTTGGGGGTGTGTGTACCTGTTGTTTGTTCTAAAAACTTTTTAAAACATACAGGAACCATTTTAAGTGTATTTTCCACATGCATATGTGGAATATGTTAAACTTTAAGTAGGACACTAATGAAAACCTGCGTGTCCTGGAGGCCGAAACTCGTTTTGTTTTTTTTGTTTTTGCTCCTGGATTCGGCCAGACACAGTTCATGACACCACTAACCCAGGAGGACAGAGAAACAGCTCTGAAATGAAACATATGTGCATATAAGAATATAACATGTCAGAGCTGGTTATCACCAAAATCCAGAACTGTGAAATATGATTATTAGTCAGAGGGGTTTTGCTTAATTAAACTGCTGCCATCAGTTTTTCTCCTTGAAAATACTGTGGGAAAAAGTCTCATCTTTGTTTTTCTTTAAAAGCATAACTGCAGAACAGGCAGATTTGGGAGATGAGTAAAAATGAACACAGAGATCACACTTTGAAGTTAGTAAAAGGCCATACTTCAATGAAAAGTGAAATAAGTTCATCAAGGGTTTCAGGGGACTTTATGAAACATGTGAATTGTAGCTTTCTTGTACAGACTCGCAGGAGCTACAGAAACACTACGAATACAGATCCAAGGAATTATTAAGCAGCTACGCAGTTCAAGAAGCTACAGGCCCAACGCAACGTGCTGCCGCCACCCCAGCAGTCTCCTAACAGTTTTGGACAAACTCTTTATCAAAGTGCATCAATACGTGAAACGGTGAGCTTTTATGTTGGATCTTGGAAAGTCTGAGACTTGCACAAGTGAAAGTAAAATCCAAAATAATGGTGGAAACAATCACTCTGACATGAGCTGTTGAGACCATAAAACAAATTCCAGTTCATAAAAAATAGAAAAAAAAGTGTACTTAACCTAAATTTAGTTATTTATATTTAAAAATGTCTTGGTAAATGAACAGAACTTGGCATCCTGACGTAATACCTCCCAAAGTCCATCCCACCTACTAAATAACACCTGCTTGTAAAGGAAGAGAGATTTTAATGGTGACATCAGAGGAATTAGCAGTAAAAAAAAAAAAAAAAAAAGATCCGTTCTAGTCACCTAGTCACTTCCATTTGTGGTTAATCTCTGTCTCAGTAACCATTCTGAAAACCTGCAGGCCCGTTCAGTCGTAAAAAGCCTGCCAGGACAACCACACATTAAACCTGCACTATTTATAGCGAGCGTGCACGTGGGAATGCTATCTGGACTAGAAGCAAAAGGGGATGTGGAAAGACCAGTGAGACTCTGCGGTCCTGCTCCAGCATGTTCATGCAGGAAAGGGACATAAGGGACATTCCCAAAGTGGTGCTGAGATAAAGAGTCATGTCTTTCCGTGATTTCTATTAATAGAAACTTGAAACAGCAGCTAAGACAAACTTGAGATGAAATGATCTCGTTAGATCAAAACCTGTGTTGTATGTAATAACATATCTATATTTAATTGTATCATCGTCATGCTTGATGTGCTGTAAAGATGCTTATGAAGACAAATCCTAAAAATCTTTCATAGAAGCCAACTGGGCTTCTTTTCTGGGGGATGTTTTATCTTTTATGTCCTATGCCTCCCTTCACTTCAAGCACCAATCCTAATCTTCCTTCTCTCAAACAGACCACTCATCCAACACGGTACAACGGAAATCAGGAAATGAATGAGGGCTCAAAGCAAAGTCAAAACATCCACTGCACTAGTTATTCTCACCACAATAGCTCGACCATGCACTAAGATTAAAGGATAAAACTATGAAGCAGAGCTGCTCTGAAAAACCACCATAAACGTCCAAAACATAAGATTCAAATCTATCGATGTTAGCAGGCATTTCCTGCTTCTACACATGTGCCTTTACCTTCTAACCTGCAGAGTTGTATTAGTGTGCCTTTTTCCAGCCTTTGTGCCATAACTCACAGCAACCACACGATGACGCATGTAAGCATTCTGCCGGTGCAAATAAAATCTCCAACCTATTTCATAGCTCTGATAATGATGTGACAAATTATTGATCCAAAGAAAGAAATCAAAGCTCTGGCTGCTGCTCTCCTGGCAGCTCAACAGCAGGTCTTTTGTAATGTTATCCGAGGTCAGTCACAAGCACGGTCATGTGTCAGTGAGTCCTTTCCCAGTGTTCAGAACTGTCCAGAGTTCCCTTTGGACCCAAACTCCCCTGCAGACACACACTCAGATACATCAGATACAACACCATACAAGGTCAAGCTCTTCCAACTCTGCAGTGCAGATCACTGAGGGGCAGAAGAATAAAAGAGGACTACGTGGAAGACTCCTGTGGATGGTCCAGGTAGTTTCTGTTAGTATAAATGCTGCTACTGGAGTAAAGCAGCTTGATAAATTTGTTTGATAGTGTAAATGTATGGAAGGCAAGAAGCGTTGTTAATGCTGTATTTTGGAATTTAAAATGACCCAGAAGTCCACATGATATCATCTGTAAAAACTCCGTAACGCAGGAAAATGGAAGAGGCAGGAACATGTGAAGGTTAAGTGACATGCCGCAGACCATAGAGCTGAAAAATGGTTATGAGATGAGCCGGATGGAGAGTTGTAATCACATTCCAGCCTCGCATATTAAAGTGACATGGAAGATATAAGGCAGCGTGCCAAACGGGGGACTCCGCTAAGTGTCCCACTACCTGAACCCACACTTTCTTGTAGGTCACTTTGACAGGAAGTGGTTTAGAAATGACACCTTTAAAAGTGATGCCCGAACTTTCTAGACATCAGCCATAAAAAACAAGAAAAACAAAAACGTAAACTCAGACTCCATTAACAGATTTCATTTTGACTTTGCAGCTGTTATTTGCAGAAAGGCTGTTTTGGATTCCACTGACTTCATTCAAGGACGATTTCTTCAACTAACAAAGACTAATGGAAGCATTTGCCAAAAAAAAAGGACCACAAATTACTGCAAATATGTTTGATTGAAAAGAAAAAAAATCAAAAACCTATCAAATATTAAAGACCGTGCTATGGCCTGGTAATATTACCTTGTGACCCCCGAGGGCCACAGTTCTTCAAACACTGTCGCCTGTGACTCTGCGATGACGGCCTAATTGACAGGTAATGAGAAGCAAAAGGTGCACAATTTAGACGTGAAAAACTCAATTTTCTTCCACACAGCCAGTAAGGAGTGGATGCTCTTAATTAAGGCGAACAAGATGGATGGCCCCCTTCATCCATCGCCCACATCGATGTTTAATAAGGGCCACAAAAAGCCAATTATTTGCTGTTTGATTATGGAAGTATAAAGTAAGACAATGAAAACTCACAAGGGTACAGATTGAAGCTAAATTAGGATGCAGATCAATGGACGCCACTATCTCATGCCGTTTAATCTTTATTTATCAAAGAGGCTTGACTGAGCACCAAAATGTTTATGTTTTTTGTTTTTGTTTGTTTTACATTCACACATTTAACATGTAATAACAGCAAACGCAAGCCGGCGTTAAGAGAGTCTTTCTTCAGACCTGATGAAGTCACATAGCTGCAAACTTGCAATTATGTCAATTAATTTGTTTTCTTTTATGTCGATGGGCTCTTTTTTTTTTAAGGGCACAAAGGGTTACTTCATGTGCAGAAATGAGAATTTCATCTGGCATGAAAGGTTTAGTTTAGTTTTGGTGAGTTAAATCTATTTGAGGGTAAAACGTTGCTCAGCACTGTTAATGTTTATGGATTTTACAAGCTACTGTGGATATCAAACCTAGGATTACTGAGACAAAAGAGAGAGAAATAAAATGTTATAAATATTATATATCATATCTCTCCACAAGGACATTTCAGGAATAATACAGTATATTTTTCAATTAAGTGTAAAAGACCCTCTAAAATCCTGTATTCCCTCGCTCCCTGGGAAAGTTGTCTGCAGTCAAAATGCAGCTGGAGCGATAGTCTGGCATTCTTAGGCGATAATTTGCCGGGTACACTTAAAAAAGGCCTTGAGTGTTTTGTTGCAATCAAGTCGGACAAAATCGGATGTTCATAGGAAAGAAAATATACAGACGTTCCTGGGAATTCATTCCAAATGTCTCTCTGTGCGTGGACACTGGTCAGACGAAAGAGCAATGACTTCTTAATTTCAACAGTGTGAAAAGTTTTCGAAGCCCAGAGATTGAGAGACAAAGAGTTTGCCTCCTGGAGTTCCTCTTAAGTTGGAATAAAAGATTAATGGCATGAAAAAGGGGAATCAAAAGGAAGGAGACACTAAACAGGGAGCTAATCTATCTTTGATAAGCTCAGTGGTTCATGCAGACACTGAACGAACAAACAGGCAACTATCACCGTGTGTCTATAATTAGTCGTTATCCTGGTCTCATGACTAGTTCTTCCAGTGGTTCCTGGCGACCTGAAGAGCTGCTGCCAGACACAGATGAGCCTTCACACCCTCCCACACACACACACACACACACACACACACACACACACACACACACACACACACACACACACACACACACACACACACACACACACAGACACACACACACACACACACACACGTCTTTAAGCTTGATGATGCAAGTGAATGGGGATTATTGGGGAATCAATAAAGTCTAATCGGACAAGCTCTGGTGGCAACGGGCAACTGTGTGTGTGTGTGTGTGTGTGTCTTTGTGAGTGTGTGTGTGGCCTTGACCTCGTGCAACGTTGCAGCCGCATGACAGATAAAGTGATTTACATGAATGAAAGCCTTTGCCTCACACACACACACACACACACACACACACACACACACACACACACACACACACACACACACAAAGCAGCAGTAATGAATGGATGAAGGGCTAAATTGACAGCTAGTGTTTCTTATTACACACCTCAGCAGGGTTTGAGGATGCAGCTATGTCATGTGCTGAAGTTACAAGAGGAGGCTTTTATTTTTAAGTGCATTTCCTCTAGTTTAGTGAATGAGCTGGAGGCGAGCAGTCAGTCAGTCAGTCAGTCAGTCAGGAGGTCATTGTACATATCTGTAAATGACACTGCTGATAACAGGTGATTGGTATGTACGAGCGTGTCCCCTCACTGGTGTGTGGATTGTTGCTTCCTGTAACATTAAAACCAGTTTGTGAATTTAACTGATTCCGATTGAGCTTCAAACCTCTTGTTTATTAGTGTCAATAATGAACCAGTCCCGTCATAAACACATGAGGGTGTTTCCTTTTTGTGGACAAATCGAGTCTGATCTGTTGGTTTGAACTAAAAAAAACACATTTAACATATTTACTGGAATTAAATTTTATTTTTCTTTTGACTGAGGGGATCTTTTCTAAAGCAGACATGAAATGACTATCAGATCAAAAACTGCAGTTTTAACACAACGCCCACTTTGTCAGGGGCTTAAAATGATGTCATTCAGTGAGCTGTTCAGGTTTGAGGGGTCCTGTGACACCTGAGACCCTCATCATACAAGAATAGTCCAGTTTCACCATCTTTATCTGCATTCATTTCACCTTGGAACGAGAAGCACAAAGCTGTAACGGTAATTTCAAAGGAGGCACAGCCTGATGAGGCAGGTGAAGAGGTTTTTGGAGATCACTATCTCCACAGCCAAAAACATGAACGGTGTAGAAACATGGTTGAAAGAAAGAATGCCTTTGTACTGTATCTGTGAGGTATTTTGACCTGACATTTCTTTTATTAAGTCTCACCTGTGTCATTTTTGAGACAAAAAAAACAAACAAACAAACAAACAAACTGAAGGCCCATAAGATGCCTCCTTCACACACCGAATCTACAAACCTTAGATTGTGAGGTGTCTGTGGAGGAAGACATTGCACCTTTTTCTTGGCACACAGCTGTTATCTCATTACCACCAAAGGAGGTGGAAGTTGAAACGTTGAGGCCAGTTGAGGGTTTAAACTCTGCACAAACCAATCCTGACAATGATTGTTAGTAAGGACTGGAACGAGCGTCCCTCCACCCTAATTACTGCAATAAGAGTTAATCCCCATCACATATTTCACCTCTGCTACTGCTTGAACAAAATAAAAAACAGAGTTGCTCCACTGCTTCTTCTGAGGACTAAAAGAAATCGAGTTTAGCATTTGCGGTTGTCTTTAACTCAAGTTGCATTTCATTTTAGATCAGGTCTGCAAATGGCAGCGTTGTTTCAGGCTTTTACATGTCCAAATACTGGATATTCCTAAAAATTTCACAACGACCGATTCGAAAGTAAAAGGAGACGAGCATATGATGATGGTCAAGATAATGGGAAGTTCTCAACTTTGGTTCCTCACATTCCGGTCACTCGTATGAAAAACACAAATTTCAACATGATTTCTTTCTGCATTTTTCTTTCTCAAACACGCATCCTCACTGGCTGCTTCTCTTTGATCCTTCATCTCTGAAACACTTTTCTTTTACTCCCATCACATCTCCATTTTTCTAAAATGATGATCGAGTCAATATTGCACCTCAGAAACACTATAAGATTCATACAAATATCATTTTCTCACTCTCCTTACAGTCCACTTCTGCCTTTTTGAGGAGAAACCCTTGGAGGCTCGTACCAGAACGAGGATGTGAAATTAAAGAAAAGTTTTGGAGGCAGGGAAATTGCTTTCCGTGTCTAAGCCCACAATGAACTGCTCCTTCTTTTCAGTTTCAAGTTTTCACTACAAGATGGAAACACGTTTTGATTTTGATGTTTCTTAATCGACTTCCTGTTCTTGGTCAAAGTGAAAGCTCCCACTTAGAGAGAAGGGAATGGCTGGCATGTCATCATAACATTATCAAATTACATTTGCATATATTATATTTTCAGCAGCGATGTAAAATTAGACAGAAAAATCTTCCACGGAGCCAGTTCTTAATTGAGGGTTACTGACGGCATGGAATCCAGTACGTCTGCGTTCCCTCCTTCCTGCTGGGAGATCCATTACACCGAGCTCACCTCCAAGCAACCTCTGACGCTCTGCAACCTAATCTGGCTGTATACTTTACCCCTGCATCCCTCCACAAGGCAGCACAGAAATCAAGCCTAAATCTGGAAGCAGGAGTCCAGGTGAAGTGTTACCTGTCGGCTGAATGTAAGAGCATAAAGGTGGAAGACCCTCGCAGCCAAACCCTCTTAAGTAAAGCCGTTGGTTTTAGGGGTGGAGTCATACACGTAACAACTGAAAGTAACGTAACAACTGAAAGTGCAACCAAATACATTCACACATTCATAAATCTACATCTTTTTGAAACTCCAAACTCACTTAAAACGTCTTAGATATAGTAGGACACACTTTAAAACCTGTGGAAGCAGCACTAGTCTCTGTTTTGACAGAGACTAGTGCTGCTTTTTGCTTTTGGTTACTTTTGGCAGTCAAAACATCCAAAAACAAAGTTTGAGATAAGTAAAGATGAAAACAGGAGGAACCAGTGGGCCAAGCGGAGCACAGAACTGCCGTCTTCACTCTGCAGGTACGAAAGCATGGCCGGTAATGGGATCGGAGAGGGAAAGCCGATTCAGAGCTCAGAAATAAGAGCGTTGGTGGCAGCTAAGTCGGCATGGAGGCTCCGCTATTCGAGTTCATTCAGGGCAAAAGCTTAAGTGTGAGAACAGAATTGGAAGAAAGGGAAAAAGAACAGACTGGGTGTTGAATGGAAAACAGAAAAGAGTCGGGAGGATGACGGTGTGTCTGTTAAGACATGCTGGAGATTAAGAGGATTGGTTTTGCTCACAGGTGAAGCTTTAAAAGAAACTCAAGTTTTAAACAATAAAAATTAAAGACAACATTCTGCTAATTACGCCGACAATGTTGGAAGATATTGTTTGCACAGCATTTATAACATCCTCTCTTCTTTTAGCAGCCAGTTGTGCCAGCATCTTTCGACACAAAACCATCCTTTCTCCTCCCCATCACGCCACCCAAACATGCAGACTTGCAATCCCTTTGAGCAGTTAAAACGTCTGCTGATTAAATTGCCACCAAACAGGCTTTTCCCCTCAGCAACTACGATGCCCCAGTCTCAAGTGTCCAGCTTTCCCAGTATCTTATTCCAGGGCACTTAACTTGGCCTTTCGCTGCACCCTAACCCCTGCTCTCTCTCCGTCAATCCATCAGAGTGGTCTTTGAGGGCATCTCCATTCTCGATTGTACTGTCTGCACTTTCAGACTCTTATAAAAGTGGCACAGTGCCCCGGCGTGCTTTTATACTGCCTCGTTCCTGCACTACAGCAGACAAAGCTGTCTGGAGATCGATGTGCACATACTGTTAGGGAGGTTTCCAAAGGCTGAACAGCTCCCCTTCGAGGTGAAACTGTAAGTGCAGATCAAGTCGAGCATGATGCAGAAAGATCCAATAGCCTACAATGTATGCTGCCATAAACCTTGACAAATTGAATAATCATGTTACACAAGGTTTCACGACCTTCATGGCATGCAATCAATCAGTTAACACTTGTGACACCTTGTTACCAATTTAGTGAGCAGGATTTGCAAGTAACAGGAAAGTATTAGAAAGGATCAAGCGTATATTTTAAGAAAGAAACACTGGTGTTTCGTTCAAACACAGTTTGAGTTCCCATGAAAGAACACTGATGACGTCAGCTACATGCCAGTATATTGTATTTAAACGTTCACTTCAACAAATGTTGACCAGGTTCCAATTCTGGCAGAACTTGTGTAGGATGTTGCATAATCAGGGTCATGTCACCCAAACAGGTCAGGTTTCTGAGAGGGGTCAGCCACCTTAGGTTGTGTTTTTTATTTTTTATTTTCTTTCACAGGGAATCTGTAAATCTGCGTAAGGAAGTAGCGCTCGGCTTTAAGCGCTCTCAGACCTCGGATTTGTCTTGACCCACACACTGGGAACAACTACTATAAAGAAATTATTTAATTCAAGCTCTATTTTTTATTTCTTTTTGAGCCCTTACTCAAAACACAGAGGCCACAAAGGCATCTTCTGCTCTTTTTATTGTTGCTGACAAATGAAATTGGCTGGGGACCGTTTATGATGGCAACACCTCTTGTTTGCAGGTTGCAGCCTCAAGACCACATCCATCAAGACCAGACTGGTGTATCTGATGTGTTCTGAACAGCGATGTGGAGGTGATCCAAGTGCTTCACCTTCGACCACAGTGCCACTTCCAACATCATTTCCATTGATCTATTCCTATTTTACTTCCTTTTTCCTCTTCTGCCTTCCGTTCTCCGTTTTTACTTCTTTATGGCTTCCCTTATCAAGGTTTTTATATTTTGCATTTTATCTCCACTGAATATCTTCCACTGCTTCCATCTTCCTGCTCAAACAGAGGAGTTCATTCTCTCAAGGACTGCCTTGAAGGAAACAGGAGATACTTTAAGTCTTTGAGAACAAAGTCGTAATAGAGGATAAAGTCATAACACTACAAGGATAAAGTCATAATAGCATAAGATAAAAGTAACTATATTTTAGGAATAGGGTTGTAAAATATGTTAGAAATGAAGGACGTGGAGCACCTTGTTAGGTTGCACTGCAGTATTGGAATAAGAGATACAGAATTATTTCATCTTTTAGTACATCCGCGCAGTATTATAATCAACATAAGGACCTTAAAAAGAAAAGGCAATAACCTACATTTGTTCAGGAGATAAAATATGTTGTGCTGAATTTTATTGTTTCAATGCACTTTCATTTTATAAAATGATGACTTGATTCTCATAAAGTATTGACTTTAATCGAGTTAAAGTGGCACAAAAGAACTTGAGCAGTTTTTTTTTTTGGTTTTTGCCCAGCGAGTATCCCAGTCGGGTTGGAGGTTAAAGTTTGAAGCTTCTCTCGTTTGACCTGCTGCTTAGTCACTTTGTCTTTGATGCCATTGCTTTCCCGAAGCTCTCTGATGCCTCTGAGATGATGGCACCAGAGCTCTGAGTTTACTTCGTCATTGCTGTGTTGCTTAAGTCCCAAAAAGCCATAAGCAGCTGCCGCGAGAAACCATTGCAGTGGGAGTCAAAGTTTATGTGACTTTTGCCAAAAGAAGGGACGAACGACAGTAAGAGCTAGGTGACGCCTCCTGAATGTAATCAAGAACAAGGTGCTTTTTCATTATTTTTCTCCCCCTCACAATATAAGAATTGCTGCATGGCTGCTTGGAGATTAGTGCTCCTGCTTTGAATATCATCTGGAGCATTTCTGTATGGAGTTTGTACGTTCTTAAGTAACGTTCATTAAGACCATGTATGCTTGGCTCCATACAAGGAAATGAGATCAAACCTACCGATCGCTCACACAAGGCAACTCATTAGGCAATAATTAAGAGGACCCCCCCCCCCCCCCCCTAAAACGACTCACTACTCATTTACCATCGTCCTCCACCACGCTGCCCTTTTTTCAGTTCTTCCTGTCACATGCTGTTGTCGTTCTAAGGCCTGACATTAATTACTGTCGGCAAATTACTCAATCTTGTGGAGGGAATCCAGGTTTCTCTGGATTTTTTTGGCAGGAAGATATTGGATTTCACATAATTTCCACTAAATACTTAACTGCATTGTCCCGTAATCTATGAGCAATCAGTCTTCAATAATCTATACGTTTTATAAATGTCTCCATCACTCGTCGTGTCTGTGCATCCGCTCCTCCTGGCTGGGAATGAGGCAGGGTTTGGAAAGCTCTTAACAGAGTTAAAGAACGTCAGCGTTAATCTCATATTATATTGGGTCAGGGGTCAACAGGGGATTCTCATGATTGTTGCATAATTTATTGGTAATTTTATCAGCAGTTATTACGAGTCACATCACGGATTGTATTTGCTTTTTCAGAAATAAAACTGCTGATCAATTAAAAAGAAATTCATCTTCAAAAATTCAGTTTTGAGGTTTTTCTATAAAGACTGAAGTGGCCTGTTTTAGATTCTGGTCCCGTTCCTCCTCTGCCGCCCTGACTCTGGACCACCGTTTACTGATGTCGAGTCGTGCTTCTGCAACCAAACAGGACAACACTGCAGATGATTTCTGCTTATTCTGACTGAAGGACAGCTCAGGCGGCATGTGCCATCAGGCAGAACTGCAGAGGAGGAAAAGAAGAAGGAGGAGGAGGAGGAGGAGGAGGAGGAGGAGGAGGAGGAGGAGGAGGAGGAGGAGGAGGAGGAGGAGGAGGAGGAGGAGGAGGCCGGCACAAAGCAATGACACTGAGGGGAAATGCGATCCTGTGGCCCCGTAATATGATATGGCCAAGTCGCCAGAAGCAGCGCGTCTTTATCAATTATCAAGGGTTAAATTAGATAATCCCTCTGTGCATGGAGTGACCCGAATTTTCTCAGCCTCCCGGGGAACTTCTATGGAAATAGAAAAAGGAAAACATGGGGAGTGCGTGAGCTGACATCAGGTCTTCACTACCTCACTGACATGGCAGCTGCAACGTTAGACAGAGATGTTTCTTCTGAAGAAGAGTAGGAAGACACCAAATGAGAAACTAACAAGCTGAGCAGCAGAGAAGGAACACGCTGTCCGTTATTTTTGCCATCTCTTTTTGAAGCTTTCACAAAGGACACAAGTGACGGTTGAAAATGTTGGATTTTGCCGTTTGGAGCCACGACATAGTTGAAGGCCTGCTGTCTGCTGCTCTGGCGGCAGTCATCTGGCAGTCGTTCAGATTTGGTTGTAAATATACTTTAAAGAAACAGAAAAACAAGACTTTTTTTCTCAAATAAGACTGATTACAACTCAATGTCGTAACATCTGTAACCTGAGCGAACACAGCTAATTATAGAGGATCACATCTTATTTGCTCTCCCACAAAAACATGCACAAAAAACAAAAAAAAAAGCAAACTTGCAACTGCGTATGTGTGTGTGAGAGAGATAGAGAAACAAACAGAACTGTTGAGATTTCTCTGCTAGTTGCAACCTGCTGATTATAGTGCAGAGCTGCACAGTGCGATTGGTGATGGAGCAAACTGACCTCTCATCACAGGGTTTAACGCCTACATGTGCACAAACACACAAACACACAAATGCAAAGGTCAATATCCATCCTTTCATGCAGAAACAGTTGAAGAACACTAACAAACTGAATTGGAAAACATTTAAATACTTAAATGACTGACAATATTTTGCAGTAAAATAATATAATATTGCTAAATGATGAGAAAAGCAGGATAGCTGCATGGATATACAGAATAATAATAATAAATGCGAATGTCATGGTCAGAACCTGCCACAGATACAGAAGGGTACACTGCCATTATCACACACATCCACGTTCACATGCAGTCCAGCAGGCTCCACTCTTTTCTGACTGAATGTGTCCTTCTACAGCAGGGAGGACCTCTCCATCGCTGACTCAGAAAAAGCTTATTGCAGCTTGGGAACTCTCTGTTTCCCCTCCACACAGGCACACACAGGTGGCTTCTCAAGGTCGGCATAACTGGGAAATGTGTAGACCACGTGAGCGGTGGGGGTCACAGGGCTGAGGAGAGAGAAAGACGAGTGGACAGAGCGTAGACAGCTGCTGAGGGGGCTTAAGGAGCTGCGGTGCGCTGTAGCATCTCCTATTACAGCTGAATTAACTCGAAATTAACTGCAACACCTTTGAACAAACAAAAGTGATACAGGCAGAGAGAATAAGAAATGGTATCTAACACAAGCGTGTGTGAGTTTCTCTTTAATGCTACATAATCCAGATATAAAAGTGTAGCTTTACTGAGGACTGCAGGTTATTCTGCTGGCAGGTGTTGCACAAACACACACGTACACACACTAAGTAAACAAACACAACCGGCTTTACACGACTTTTTGGGACTCACATTCTCCCAGGGCGTCACGAATATCCCCTCAAATGCACATATGGTCCACAGGGGGATGGCCAGTCTATCAGCACTTCAGTATCCTTTACACAGAGACAATGACCGCAGGTGTCTAATGTTACAGTAGTTTGGGTCACACAGACACACACACACACACACACACACACACACACTCACAGCTGTACGTTGTGCCACCTCATCATGAGGTTGAGGCAAATTCAGGCTTTAAACGTCCCCTCAGCTTCTGTCCTTGGACCGCAGGAGCAGACCTGTGTGTGCAGATTCAGGTGCTGTATCCAGGCAGATTAAGCCCTTGTGCTACGCTGACGAAACTAAATGGACTGCTTCTTGGTCTCTCACACACACGCAAACACACGCACACACACACACACACGCACACACACACACACACACACACACACACACACACACACACACGCACACGCACACACACACCGAGGCTGATTCATGGCTTTTCTGTATTCCAGTTGCCCTATTAGTGTGATCAGTGGCAACTTGCATCAGTGATGATTCAAATAAACTAAGGGCAAAAGAAAAAAGAGGATAAGAATAAAGGAGGGAGAGAGGGAGTGAGGAAGAGAAGCAGGTGAAAGGTAAAGGACCAGACCTCGGTCACCTGATCTAATGGCACATCTAGCGGATGCAGTGTGTCTGTGTGTCCTGTCTTGCTTCATTCTCATGCAGCGCTCGGCGTTTCTACAAACATGCCCTCTCATCCTATCTCCTCCCCGTCACTCCCTTTTTTTCCTCTCCCTCTTCCCCTCTATCCCTTCATTACGCATTAAAACAACTGTTCCCTTCTGCCTTTTTCCAGACGACTTTCATCCACTTCACTGTTTCCATGCTACCTACTAACCCCTCCACCTCAGTCATTTCTGTCCATCACTTCATCCTCTTTATTCCTCATCACAGGCTCCTTTTCGTTGTCCTATGCTGCAGAGCAGAGATGAAAATGAGCATCGCGGCACGCCTGTTTCTCTCTCTGACCACTCCCTCTCTATCCCTCCATCCTTCCTGCATCCATCCAGTCACGACTCCCAAGTCGTGCAAAGAGATCAACTGACAGGAGAGGAAAACACTGACTCAGAGAGAGAAGTTGGTACGTGGAAGAAGGAAAGAAACAAACCTCACGGTCAAAGCTATAAAAGTCTGCTCTACTGGTTTTCATGTTTATGTGTTTTTTTTGTTTGTTTGTTTCCTGCAACACAGAACATTTTTCAGGTGTTGCTTTACACTGCACCCACACACAATAATGGCTTCGAATAACAGAGGCCATGTGATGGATTATCTTACTTCAGTTGCTACAAGTTGGTTTTTATTCGGCACCGAAATGAACAGAAACTAATGGAAACTAATGGCTGCCTGGGAGGCAAGAAAATCTCATTCATTAATCTACAAAAACTATGGTTCTTTTTGGAAAACTGTCAGCGTGACTTGCCTGTAGAAGTTCAAATGCTTTTCCAACTTTTCCCATCAGCTTAAGAAGTTGAGCACAAGAGCAGTTCTGAACTCAGCTCATGAAACGAGCATAAATCACTTTGTTCCTTAATATTCATAGTTTCTGTTGTTTAGTGTTTAATTAGTGTTTTGTGTTGAAAATGTTTTGCACGGAGAAGCAGCGAATTCTCCAGTTAAGTAAAGTAGTACATGAGAAGTAAAAGACTAACTAGTGCAGGTCGGACGTCATGATAGTTGAAGGCAACAGAACCTGCAAAACCTCAAATGCTCCAAAAGAGCTCAAGAGTTCGGCATGGGGAGTTATTGGGGAATGTTGTCCTAACAGCAGAAACACCACAGGAGAAACATCCACAACATCACCATCACCTTTACCAACTTTTTTCCTCAGTCTAAATAGTAACACTGGATTCACACAGCAGCATCGTGGATGGATGCTGTACACGTTTGTCATGGTGCAGAAAGAGCAGATTCGAACAAAATCAATGGTCTACATAATAACAAGGGACATTTAAGACACTTAAGTCTGAAGAACTGATGACAGTTGTTCCTAAATATCCACACGAGTGAAAGTGTTGGATGGTTGGCCTTGAGGATCATTTGTTTATTGGGTCAATTCGTTGCCTTTTCTCACCGCATACTTCTTAACACCCCCCAGAGTCCTGATGCTATCGTCATCCTTCATTTGTGAAAAACTGATATTGTGACAGTCCCACTGAAAACCAATGCTCCTCCTTTCTTAATCTGTCTCTCACAGGATCTCTCCTCTGTTCCCCACAGTCTAAATATGGAAGTTGTTTTTGCAGCCGCAGTCATCCTCTAGCTTTCTTTCCGTTTCTTCTCCTCGGGGAGATGCTCTAATGCAACAAGAGAGACACATACAGCCTTCAAAACATCAGCGGGACTTTGACCAACACTCCCCCTCTAAAGTCATTGCTGCTTTTCAATTATCAGAGAAGGTGCAAAAGAAAAAAAAGGTGTGAAAGACTCTAGAACTGGAGCTGCATAAGAAATCAACACTCATCAAATTCAAAATTAATCTGAAAACAGGCAGTGCAACAGCAAGTGTGTGTGTGTGTGTGTGTGTGTGTGTGTGTGTGTGTGTGTGTGTGTGTGCACGCGTGTGTGTGTGTGTGTGAGACACAGTGGGAAACTTTTTATGGGTGTCAGTGTACACAACATCCCGTTCCCTCCAGTCCCAAACGGGGGTGGGTTTGTTTTGTAACTCTAGCGTGGCCTGGAGGGGTGGTGTGCTGACCTTTACACGAGACTGCAGGGGTCCGTGCAAGTGTGTGTGCATATGTGCATGCATAAGTGTGTGTGTGAGAGGGTTGAAAGGACACAGTGACAAACAGCTGCCAAATGTTCCACATACAGAAAACCACACAGTTTTCCAAATGCACGCCAGCGTAGCCAAGTGGTAGCTGCAAGCATGACACTCACACACACACAAATACACACACAAATACACACATATGCAAAAAAATACGCCTCAGGGTTGCAATGCTTGCCTCCAATTGACTCCTCTTTATTTAGATGCAACAGTCTGCCTGTCTAATACTAGAAAGGTCACTGGTTCGATCCCAACATCTGAAATATCCTGGAGCAAAACATAACACCCTCAAAGGTGAACAGACACATACACACGCGCACACACACACACGAACACACACACAAACACACACACACACACACAAACACACACACACACACACACACACACACACACACACACACACAAACACACACACAAACACACAGACTTTGACAGGAACGTAAAGATTCACACTTACAGCTGAGACACTTGTGCACAACACCTTTAAAGTTTGAACCTACAACCTTATTAGGTGTCAGAAGTATGATGATGTCACACTCGAGACTAACACAGATGTTCCACATGTTCTTTACCACAATCTGGCAACTTCTTGAAACATACAAATGTTCTCCACGCTATTCCACCCTAAATACTGCACACAAAACCTTAGTCCGGAGGGTCAATTTCAATTCATGGGAGGAACAGGATGAATTGCTTTTTAATCCTGTTTTTTTTCTCCATCTGAATAAAAGGTCTGTTTTTGAAAAAAATAAAAACGCAACAAAAAGCTTTGAAAAAAGTTCAGGAGGCTCTCATGGCAGCTGTGTAACCTGGCGGGCACTCGTCTGCACTAGCCTTGTCCTCACATTGAAGAGCACCGGCCTCCCACTCGCAGACATCACCCACCAGGAGAGAAACGGCGTGATCCGAGCCGAGTGACTGCTCAGCATCCAGCTAAAGAAAGATCAAAGTGAGCATTCGCACATCTCAACATTCTGTTCTTCCTCAGCATGTGCCTTCTCTTCATCAGCATCATGAGGGAAATGGCAGCCAAACATATCTTGGAGAGGATGATGCAGACGTCTCCGTAGTGTGAAACCTGGATGAATTCCTGGGAGCCGTTCTTTGAAGTGGTAGAAGGGCTCATAACTCATAAGTGGCACTGGAGTACATTTAACGGTGGTAAATCTATGAAATCTATAAAACTATCTGATCAGGAACGCCTTTCCATTAGAGTATGTTTTCAGCAGAGGTCTTTGACTCAACTGGTGACAGCAGTCACCTCAGTGACCTCCGGCACAATTTTGGGACGTCAGCTTCAAATTTTCTCTCATTTCAGGTTTGCAGACACGCCTCTGAACCATATAAAAGTCCTCTGCCTGTGGATTTTGCATGATGCCCTAAGCCAACCTTTCTACGGTTCTTATAGCTGTCGGAGGAAGTTGACGTTTTGTCTCAAGTCTACCACAGGAAGTTTTGTTTATTAGCTTCGTTTTCGACTTTAGTTCCAAGCATGAGGGGGGCTGTCTATGAGCGAGCTTCAGAACGATACGTCCAATGATGTAACAGGGCAGTGATTGGTCCTGACAGGGCAGGTGTTCAGGACTGGTTGCAAGCAGGAGTGCAACAACTGAGCCTGCAGTCAGCACCAGTCAGCACCAGTCAGCCACCAGCTGACTGTTACATCAACTCATCTCCCTGCAATTAAAATGGAACCAGAACAGGAAACCTGCGAAGATATGTCGTTCTTAGAGGAGCTCCCGGTCCCTTAGAGAACCCTAATACACTGTTATGTGCAAATATACCTCCATGATTGTTCGGGGCTCTGATAAAAAGACAATATAAGGTTACTGAGCCCCAGTTCCCAACAATTACAACCCAGCCAGTCTGCTTTGTGTTAAACAGCTGCTTCGTAGTTGTCCTGTTCATTTTGACAGCCTCTCTTCTACAAGCACTGACACAGACATTAACCCTGATTCCAGATTCCTGGCAGCACAGCAGTGCCGCACAATCACTTCTGCAGTAAGTACACAGCAGTAAGAGAAAAAAGGCTGCGATGGTTTTTTAATGGGGCACAGGAAGTGGAGTGTGTGTCCTCCCCTTACCTCCAACACAACTGACAGCACTATAAAACATTAAAAGCAGTCTGCAGCTACTACACACCACCCTTGATGTCCCTACAAAAACACCCTTCACATTTACTTTGAGTGGAAGCTGAACAGAAGAGTTGTCTGTACACTCAGACAAGCGGTCAGCTTAGGTTAGAATGGAAAGTGCCTTTTTCCCAAATGATGGAAACCTTTTCAACAGCTGCATGCAACTATACTAAATCACATTTTAAATTCCCATTACAACCTAGACTCAATGTTTCACTGCACTGACCACAGAGGACAGAGGTCGGATTTAAAACCAAACGCAGAAAATATTTTTTGCAAAAAGTTGGAGTTGAGAGGCACTTTGAGCTTGGCTGTGCATAAAAAACTGAGCAGTGGAGTGATCTTTTCAGTTACAGCCTCCGATTCACCATAAATCTTTCATTTATTCTTTCTGCACTTAGGCTTTTGCATGATTCAGCTCACAAAATATCACATGGTAAACTCTACACTTGATAGTTGTGGACATTTGTGGCTTAGAGGTTAAACTAAATCAAAAATGCCCCCCCACCAAAAAAAAAAAAAAACAACAAACAAAAAACCTGCTTTTCACTGGCTCTGAGCACGGCAAAAGGACCCTAACTGTACCTAAGAGGGTTAAGTGCAATCTCACATCTGTACATCAAGTCGGAAACTAGAAATCTTGCATTTGATTGACCGGGAAATCTTCTTGGGTCACTATTTACACAACTACAACCAACTACAACCTTCAGCTGGCTGTTGACACTAATTATGTTGTGGTGTGACATCATTTGACAACACTAAAGACTTGCAAGGATATGAAATATGTTTGATTTTCATTTTATCCATGTTTGTGTTCAGCACTTTGGCCAACTGTGTTGCTTTTAAAGTGCTTTATAAATAAAGTTGAGTTGAGTTGAGTTTATATAAATATCACCAAAATGCAGAAAAGACCGTGTCCGACTGCCACCCTATACCTAGAGACAGAGATTGCTGGTGCACACGCCCGAACTAAAGCAGAACTGTTTATGATTTCCTTCTAACTTTGGAAATGTTGCTGCAACCTTGAAAATGGTTGTAAAAAAAAAAAAAAAATCAATAGTCAAGTGCAAGATCAGGATGATAAAGAGCTTTAGCTAAGTATGTACAATAGGCATTAAGTGTTTTGAAGGAAATGTAGCCCATATAGGCCGCCGTCCTGGTGTGAAACACTGTCTCTACTTTCCTCTCACAAATAGAAAATGCATGAATGACAGAAAATGGCTGCGAGAAAACGGGAATAACTTATGGACGGTCCATAAAGTCGACCATCACTAAATCAATGCACCCTGGAGTCCAAAAACAAATGTCTGTCTCCCCTCTGACTGTGCAACTTGACTGTTAGACTCAGTCCTGTCCGTTTCCACCGAATGTAACACAAGCGCAATGAAACCCATCATGCACGCATGTGTGAGGACTGAAGATAAGAGCCCATCGTGTCATTAAGTTGTGTGTTTTTGAGGCTGGACCCCTCAGTGCGTGCACACGGCGTGCACACGGCGCTCACACGGCGCTCACACGGCGTTCACACGGCGTTCACACGGCGTTCACACGGCGTGCACACGGCGTTCACACGGCGTTCACAAACTAATGTTTTTGTTTGGTTTTATTCTCTCTCTCTCTCTAGCGTTTGATTGTCTTTATGTTGATGTTCAGAAAAAAACATAGTTTTCAATCAGAAGTTTGATTTTCTATCAGAAAAATCTATTGCTTTCTCCAACAGCCTGTGTTTCAGCCGCTCCTGTTATCATTAGTGAATGTGTGTGTGTGTGTGTGTGTGTGTGTGTGTGTGTGTGTGTGTGTGTGTGTGTGTGTGTGTGTGTGTGTGTGTGTGTGTGTGTGTGTGGTGGATAGTGTGAGTCAGCGATGTTCTCTGCTGTGTCAGAGGAAGCACAACAGAGGAGACTGAGAGCAATAACACACACTCTTACACACACACACACACAGATCACTGAATGTATACTTGCATAAAAAGGAGCAGACGTCAAACTCGCACAAAGACGCAGCTTATCCATGTAACATGTTAAGATGAAAACGCAGAGACACACAAACGCGGCAGGGGAAGTGTGTGAGTGTGTGTGAACTGATGTGTCTCATCAGTGTCGTCTTAATGTGGAGACAGGCTGCAGGGCCATCTGCTCTCAAGGCAACGGCACACCAGCAACTTCCAAGCGATATTTCTTCAAGTGCAGTTATTGGTCAACTAAAATTTAAACAACAGAGATTTTAGTTTTGTTTTTTGTTTTTGATATTTGCACAGAGATGGCAGCTTTCAGCCTCTTTGTTCTCCATGAGACTGTAAATGAGGCTTACTGGTGAGCTTTGTTTCACCTAAAGGGCACAGCTAATCTTTGGTGCCAGGGCTTCTTAAGGCTTTATCTAAAACAAAGCCAACCAGCGCCAAACTTCACTGACCAACTTGGATTTCCCAGAATTCACCTTCTAATATTCACAAAGAGATTCAACTGAGATAATGTTTGGGTGAATGAAGAGATTTGCAGCTTTAAAAGGAAGCAGAAAATATCACGGAAAAAGCTTTTTATGATGCATGAGTGTGTGTGTGTGTGTGTGTGTGTGTGTGTGTGTGTGTGTGTGTGTGTGTGTGTGTGTGTGTGTGTGTGTGTGTGTGTGTGTGTGTGTGTGGTTCTAAGTGCAGGAGAGAACACAGAGGGGAAGTGTGTGAACCTGATGATGCGGTTTGGCTGAGGTAACGACACCAGGATGTGGTACATGGTTCCACTGAGGCTGGATCTGGCTCTACTTACGAAGCCTGTCAATTACCCAAGTTTACAGATCAGGTCAGACTGGAACCTGCATAAATCAGACGCGTCAGACAAAGAAATAGTGTGCAGCTAAATAAAAACTGGTGGAGTGCTTTTCTTCTCCCCTGGCGGTGCATTGTAAACACACGCACAAACACGTAATTAACAAAGCTCCAAAATCCACAACTCAAAACCCACCACCTGTGCACTTTTACACGCCTTCACACAACTGACACGATTATTCTGGCGAGCAAACTATAATTTCCACCACTGGCTGCATGCCAAACCTTCTATTTTCCTCATCTCTTTACACACGTACTCATTCTCCACAGGCAATTAATTACAGCACTTCCGGCAGTTATATCAATTTGATTACTAATCTGCCTTCATTATAAGGATAAAAAACAAGCTGCTAACTTGTCAGATGTCAGAGGAAATTTGTGTTGTCATAAGTTTACTTTTATACTTTTGTTCAATCAAATTCAGTTAAAAAAAAAAAAAAAGTATAATATTGGCAAGAATCAGAGTGAACCTGCAGGAAAGGTTATCCTTTAACTGAAACCTGAAGTGAACTTTTTGAAATTAGTGTTTAAAAAAAGCTTCAAATCGTACTTTTTGAACTTGTGTTTTCTTTTGACACATTCGTCCTGCTATCCAATTTTGTCTTATTTTTGGAGTGCAGTCAAAGATCATAAACAGCCTCCTTACAAAAAGCCTTTAAAAACAGTTTGGGTCGTGGTCAACACTTTATTAACCTGAGCTGGGAGGCTGTTACTATAGCAACTTTACATGTTCGCAGCACCATCTGAGAAGCTTTTTGAGATGGTCCTGAGGGCTTGTTTTTTTGTCTTTTTCCGTTTAGAAACACTTCATCCAGACACACCCAGACCTACAGGGTGGCATCGCAGCAGATCAGAAAAGCTCACGACACAAGTGCTGTGTGTTATTAAAAAAACAACAACTGCCACCAAAATGATGTAATAAATCATCCCTGTGCGTGAGTCCTCTGACACCGAAGGTCATGTTACGGGGACACACAAAGTGTTGACAACTTGCAAATAACCTTTAACCTCTACAGAGTTATCAGCTGGGAAATTGGTACCGGTGTCTGGTAATCTGGTAGTCTGTGAAGACATCCGGTTCGGTTTCAGGTCTGTCAGATTCAGATTCAGATTCAGATTCAGATTCAGATGCGATCTAGTTTTCATCAGTCTCTCATTCTGTTCCTCTGAGAAAAACCAAAACAGCCGAAGAGGTACCGTTATTATTATTATTATTGTTGTTATTATTGTTGTTTGTTTGTTTGTTATTATTGCTTGTTTTCTGACTCCTCCCTTCCTGTCAAGCCTTCAAAGACTTTACACACATCTGGACTCAGAGTTGTGATCAAACATCCACTACTGATTTTTCTGTTATAATTTAAAAACGTTTTCTATACAACAAACAATGTTCTCTGCTGAAACATCTTAAGTGGATATTCTGCTCAGACATCAGTAGTAACTGCCAGCTCGGGAATTCTGACACAGTCCGTTTCTTTGGGGTTTTCCGGGTCTGAAAATCTCTCCTGGAGCCCATCAGATCCGTGCGGTATTGTGTGTATTGTATACAGACAACGATCAGAGCAGCGTTATCCGGTTACCTCACCTCTATCTCCACACCATTTAACCTCCGAAGTGGGTAAAAAAAAAAAGAAAGGTTTTAACATCCGTTTCAAATTAGGCACACCGTATGGAAGAAGGGGGTGGGGCTGAATGATTGACTCCACCCCTTAAAACCAGCTGCCATGAGCGAAGCTTAGAAAAGGTGGTTGAAAGAGGAGCTTTTGATCTGTATTGTTGGACTATTTTTGACCAAAACATGTTACAAACATTTTATTAAGACCTCAGGAAACTGAAGCAACCTTCATACTATATCTACTTTAAAACACTGAAAAGATGTGCTTTTGGCTTAGCAATGTACTTAAATTCAGTAGAAGTGAGAGGAAGCCACTGATGACACTGATGAGACTGAGTTTAACGGTTCATAGACCTCACCGTCCCCGGAACAAACTGAGCCTTTAAAGCTGACCTTCATGAAAATTTGCCACAAGATTTCAGTTTGAAGCCCATTTTAGGATAAATGTGACAACAGTAAACCTAATCGTTTTATTCAAACCAGGAAACAAAGATGTGACTCAGTTAGACTGGTGACTGAGCTGCAGGATATCTAACCGCAGTAAAGGAGGGAAAGCCACAAGATTGATAGGAAAGAAGGAAACAAATATGGCTTAAGGTGGAAAAAGTTTCTAGGGCAAAAAGCTGGATGGAAAGGACAAACGGTGGGAAATGATCTTGAAAAGAGGACTTTAGAGAAGAAACTAAGGAAGGGAAACAGAGAGAGAAATGTGACCGTTAATATGAGCAGTAAGAATAAAAAGAAATAAAAAAGTGAAGATGGATGATAAATGATAAATGAAATAACAGACATGACTGAACACACTTCAGATGCCCAAACGCACCTGGGACACCTCTGTGATCAAGCATCTCCTGAGTCTTGATGAAGGATGCACTCACAGAGTTGCTAAGCAACAAAGAAGCAGGTACAGACTTGACCTAGACCCCATACTGTCCCTCCTGCACACAAGCCGACACGCAGAGACAGTGCCATCATGTCTTGGGTTTACTATGCCATGTTGGCTGCCCCTCTCGCCTCCTGCATCTCCTTGGAGATAGTCAGCACAGCAGAACCGGTCCCCCCACGTACAGACCAACACACACATGCATAAACACAATTAATTATCTCCCCTCTCATTCAAATGTGTGAATCGTATCTATTGCGGCGGCCAAAGTGGAGAGAAAGAAGAAGACGGTGACGACAGTGGCAGGCTGTGTCGTCCTCAGATAAACCACAGCACACGAACACAAGACAGGAGTACACTCACATGACGGTGACCACATGGGGACTGGAAGTGTGAAAGGGAAGGAGAGGGAGAAAGTGTGAGGGGAGGCCAACTGCTCGACAAAAAGCGAGCTCGCTTTGCATTCAAATGTGAGGCAGGCCTTGCAAAGAAAAAAGCAGAAAACGCAATAAGTAATGCATCGAGTCCACTTCCCTTCATCAATACTCCTTCAACACTCCCCCTTTACTCTTCTTTCTTTCCTCCTTGCTCATCCTTTTGCATCTCAGTTAACCATCTGCGCGTTCTCTCGTCTCCTGCTATCCTCCTTTCCTCTACTCCAGTAAAATCTTTCCTGCTTCCCTTTCCTCCCCTTTTTCTTCTCATGTTTTCGCCAGATGTGACTCCATTTCCACCCTTATTTCATCTCTGAACCCACTTCCCTTTCCCAGCGATACTCCCCATCTTGCTGCATCTTCATCCACTTTCATTGCCTTTTTATTCCTTTTACCTCTGTCCATGACTTTCCTCTTCTTTTATTTCTTCATCTCCCACTCCTCCACTTAACACTTAATAACTTTTCCTCTCATTTTCCCTCCTCTCCTCGTCTCCTTTCCCCTCATTTTCAACCCTCTCCACTTTTTCTGTCCTCCGTGCCCTTTTTCCCAGTCACCCCACTGCCTCTTCTCATTGCGCCTCTCCTCCCTCCTCTGCTGTCTATATCTGCTGATATGCAGCAGTCACGAAGGGCACACAGCAGCTCGTCTGAAGGACACATGCTTGCAGATGATGCAGCATATGCTGCTATGCAGTACAACATGTGAGGGCTTAGCATGGAAACAGTGATGCTATAAATATAATATGCAGCCATGCAGTTTCCTTCGTGCTGCCTGCTGTACCTTCAAGTGTAACCGAGTACACTGAGAATTATTGAAGTCTTCTCTTCTCTGTTTCTTTCTTTTATTTATACACTGGAGAAGCAGTTAGTAATTCACAGCAGGGCCCCACCTATAACTGCTCTGCTGGACAGCCTTGGAAGATTAAAAGTGTGCAAATGTGCACAAGGTGTGTTTTCCTGTACTACTGCATTCAGGATGTGAGGAAAAAATGATTAACAGCAGCTACATCCATAAGCAGATTAATAAAATATACCCAAATTTTTATCTGCATAAGGCACGGTCATTTATCTAAACACGAAAAAAGCCATTATTAAAAATTGAAGAATAAACTATGTTGCTGTTCTGCTCATGAAGTTATTAGTGAAAGATGGGATGTATTATTTATCCCATCTATCATTTCTGGAGTAGGAAACAAAACAGAAACAGAGCAGCTTAGCAGGAGCAGTTTGACAGGAGCGAAGATGAAATTCCAACACATTTCTGTCAGGATCTTTCTCAGGCACAGCTTTGAAAAATCAACCTATACAGCTATAAATTACACAATTACCCAGCAGTTCCCTTCTCTTTCAGTGTAGAGATGCACCGATCAAAATTGGCTGATTTACAGCTAACTGACTAGTGACGATAAAATTAGAAAATGATAAAACTGATTTCTTCTCTGGTCAGTAAATACATCATCAGGTTAGAATCCTTGAAAATCCAGTTTTCTTCCAGTACTTTTCTGTATCATGATACCCGGAGTCACTCGGAGACATGGTTATGTTCTAAAACGAACACCTAACCATCAGACCAACAACCATCTGGTTGAGGTGGGACACTTGTTTGTTGCGATTTCAATCAAGAAGAAGATTAGTTGTCTTGAATAGTGGCTGCTGGACACTTCTGCATGAGAGGCCGCACCCATCATGTTGAATTTGCTTCGGTACGTTCTGTACCGGCGGTTATGGCTGTAAATAGGAGACCAATTTTAGAAGAGAAAACTCTCAGCGAGTCAGTGGAAATGACTTGCCAGGCTTGACTCACTTCAAAAGAGACATCCTTTTGGTAAAGAAAATCAAGGATTTGGGGGCACACTTATTTGTTTATTGCAGTCATTAGACTTGTTTGGAGGTAATTGATCGATTAAATTTGAATTTATTCCATGACATGTCGATAGCTGCCAGAGCAAAAGTCATATATGTGTTAGTGTGAAGACATTTGTCAGATTATATTTACTTTTCTGTATGTAGTTTTAGTATTAGTATGTAGTATTGAGGAAGTGGATTTCGTGCAGCTAAAAGATAGATGTTCTCAGCTAAAATGAGGCAGTTTCCCAACAAGTTATGTCAGTTCTGAACTGCATGTCAAAAGTATTACAGTTTTTTCACAGAAGCTCTATTTCTTACTGAGTTCTCATTTCTAAGAAAGTGTTTTTCCTCCCCAGGGCTCAGAAAGCTCTGCTTGGCCCAGATCGACGACAGTCTAACCTACAGTAAAAGCCCACTGTGGTGCTTTTACTTCAGTAATATGACAATATAAACCTCCCTAATGGCAAATGCGATAAATGGTGTAAGAAATCCTATATTTTGAGTTTGCTTGTGGGCATGATTTGTTTCAGGGAGGTTTTTTTTTTTTTTCTTGCACAACTTTGCATTCATTGACCAAAACTTTAAAAAAACTGTTTGTGAAATGGATTTTAATAAGAATTTAGTGCTGAAGTATGAAAAATTACTGATGGAGTCCTGCATATAAGATTTGTAATGTACAATTAGTATTCACTAATGGAGTTTACCAGCCAATAAATGTCTCAATTACTTCCAGAAGTCTGCGAAAGCACAAACCGGTCACTGAGAGTGAATGATGTCAGCCGTCACATCTCGTTATCAACTTAAAAGCTAAAATCAAGCAGATCCAATTACAAAAGTGTGAAACAGTGTAATGACTAAAGTAAATGTAAACTAGATGTAGAGGGAATGAAATGGGCTGTAACTCTAAGTGACAATATTCTCACTTCCAATTTCCAATTTCAGCTGAGCCAGCTCTAATCAGTTGCTTAAAACTCTAATGCAGAAAACAGCAGCAGCGCGAGCCTCCGCTCTGAAAACAACATTAACTATACATGCATGGCTTTTCGAATCCAACAGCTACGTGCCTGTTCTTGCAGCCGTGATTCTTATTCCATATCCAAAACAGATTCTGAAGAAGTCATGATGAGAAAAGCATCAGACACCCGTCGGGGCGACCTTCAGGGGAGCTGCATTGACAGCTCAAACTATAACAAACACCCACGGGTTGCTCAACACGGAGTCTAAAGGTGACAGGAACTGTGTAGAGGTCAAATGGGTGTCATGTAAGACAACCCACAGTTGGCCTCATCTTTCTTCATCCACCTTTTGATCAGGTTTCATCACGGGAGCGCACAAAGTGATCAGTTAGTGACCTCTCAAGCATGCAAATCACTGAAGCTGTTCAGACACATCTTCTAGGCAAAGCAAGCACTCCCACGCAAAAATAGGAAAGCCCATGCTTACACACATGCACACGTACAGCTATAAATAGCTTATGTGTGTGGTTTAAAGAGAGGTGACAGCTAGGGATGAGAATTGCTGAGAATTTAGCAATTCCGGTTCAATTATCAATATGGCTTTTCATTTTGGTTCCTTTTCGGTTCACTTATCGATTCCCCTCCAGTTATACAACTGACGTCGGTTTCATTAACACTTTCATTTGCATGTTTGCACCAACATTTTGCACTTAACGTCAACTAAATAAAAGCTGGCTTAAGCTAAAAAACAGCAACTTTTTCAAACAAACATTGTGACATAAAATACAATTGCAATGATCAACTTTTGCACATTAACAGTTTTTGTGCAGAAAATTTTTCAGCATGCTGGAGGTATCTCCCCCTTTGATGTGATCAAAGCGCTGCACGTGTTGACAGTAAGAGCCGACCATCTCGCTTCCGCATCGACGCTCATGCGGGACCAAGATTCGTTGCAGTTCCTCGACTGATCGATAGAGGCCCCAAAACCAGTCAGTCTCCATTGACTCCCATGTCAAAATGCCCGACTTTAGAGCAGAAATAAGCATATTTACAGCCCGGTTCAAACAACCGTGATTTCACATCCATTAAAACTCTGAGAGTCGGGTATGGTGATGGTCATTTTTAAACGGTACACCCCGCTGTAAATGCCTGCCGGCAGCTCTGCAGATGTTTCGGCATCGCTCTGTACAAACGAAAACGGGCTTCAAAGCCGGTCTTTAGAAACCAATGGGTCATGTGACATGTTGGAAACATTCTGAGCCATAATACGAAGCCTCGCTCTGCAGCACGCTCCATCCATCACTGTCAGGACGGCCAGCTGGACAGAGACATGCGCTGCACAATAGCCTCTCCCAAAGTTAACACATCTACTTATGGTGTAACTTTTACTGCTGACACAGATGCAACATGATACAAGGTGGATCGGAGCGCAGGCATGCATTACCTGAACGCACGGAGAGCACAGCCCTGACCAGCGACATCTTTAGCCTTCTCAGGTGCAGGCAAGGCAACTAGAAATGCTTACCGATGGATATATATGTATAGATGTATATGAGGTCATAGGACTTGAACGCTGGCCATAAAAGTCCTGAGAGAGAACAAACAGGATCACCGTGCACGACTGCAGGTGCAAAGCAGTTCACACTTTGCTAAAGGACATGACAGTCAGACCCAGAAACACAATGCCCGTGACTTATAGAGCACTTCCTCCCCTCAGATGTTCATTGTTGGCATATCTGTGACGGCTCCAGGAGCTATTTTAGTAGATCACTGGCAGCGGGAGCTGTCAATAACGTTTGTCTTGGCTACTCTGTTATTACTTAACCGTACTTTTAAAAGAGGTTCTTTGGAAACAGGTTGCATCGCTCACAATAATATGGTCTTTAAAGGTAAAAACAGAGAAGAAAAATGTCACATTGTTCTGAGATTGCCAGAAGAAAAAAGACAATACTGTTGTGTTATCATGCACCAGTAGAAACAATCAATAGATCATCCCACTAACATTCCAAGAGCACCCTGAGAGATCGGATGAGAAGTTCAGTCATCCAAGAGGGACTTGGAGCAGAGCTGTTGCTCCTCCACACTGAGAGGAGCCATCCGTGGTGGTTGCTGGTAATGATGCCTCCTCTGGGAGGTGGTTTAAGCATGTCCAACCAGGAGCAGGTCTCTAGGTAGACCTAGGACACACTGGAGAGATTAGTCTCTCAGATGGCTTGGGAATGCCTCCTCCCAGAAGAGCTGGTGTAGGTGGCTGGGGAGAGGGAGGTCTTGCCCTCTCCGCTTATGCTGCTGCCCTCTGCAACGCGAACCTGGATAAGCAGAAAATAATGGATGGATGAAATGAGTTATGCCACCAACAGTTTCAGATTAGGGGTCTGAGCGCCTCTGAATGCAAATCTGACAGGTCAAGTTTGGCAAACGCTGTTGAGACTCCAGACGGTGCAGCAGGAGGGACTCCAGCACTCGTTAACAGATATACTTCTGTTCTATCCGATGCAGTCCTGGATATGTCACTGTGAAGGTGGGTCTATGCACCCCAGTACCGAGCTTCTGCAGCTTCCTTCCATGTGGTCTACTTAGAGAGTTACTGTCGTCAGCTCAGCTGTAATCAGATTACAAACACAACATCACAACGGACTCGTGATCTGTAGATTTAGCAACCCCTTTTCTCTACACTCGAGATTTTAATGTCGACAGACCAATCAGTTAGCTGATTGTTGAGCGTTAAGCGCTCCAAATACCAAATAAAGAGATTGGAAATGATGTGAAACACAGATAGAAGCATTTTAACTTGTTTGAGCTTCACTGAACTGTTGCTGTGATTCTGCAAAATAATCGCTTCCACAATTCCACATGGGTGATAATAACTGGGCTGACTTATTTAATGTGACCAAATAAATCCACCCAATGCCTTGAAATTCTCCAAACAAATGCCAAGCACAAGGAGAACGTCCGAACATTGACGCTTTCACTTCAAAATGAACACATGACCCGTCTTCGCTGACTTGTAATATGCCGTTTGTGGTGTCTTCAGAAGGACTTCTTGTAACAAAAATAGTCACAAATGAGTAAAACTAAAGATTTATCTGTAAACAAAACTGCTGGTTAGGTGGAGGAACCCGGATGCGTGTGAGACGGTCACACCTGTGCAGGTTGCATGCAGGGTTACACTCTGTGGTTACCATGACACCCAGCTGCCCATGCATGATGAAAAAGCATCCCAAGATACATGCATGCTCACGGAAACACGTACAGGGACTCGCAGAGTCAGGAATATCTGCTGAAAGGTGTGAGGCTTTTCTGCACAAACAAACACACATAAAATGTTAACTCAGCCACAACTCGCTCACGTCTCTCTCCACCTGTGACATATCACCGCAGGTAACAAACGACATGAGCGTGCTTAGACGCACAATGACTTCCACGGGCACGCTCCCAGTCTGGCAGAGGAAGGCAGAGGAGGATGACTGGCGGCGCCATCAGCAGGTCTATCCTTGAGCGGAATGAGTAACGGGGTTGACATCATCGTTGAGGGACTTCTCACACACGCACACACATGCACACACATGCACACAAACAACAAACTACATCTTTGTTCAGCATATAAAGTGCATCAAAAAGGAGACAGGTCCTGTTCAACACAGCTAAGCACACATGTGCACTCTGTGTCTAACATTTCATTAACTAAAGAAAACTAATCTCACTCTCTGTCCTTTGCCATTTCCCTCTCATTTCTCTGTCTTCACATCT
Source organism: Xenentodon cancila (assembly GCA_014839995.1). Classification (NCBI taxonomy): domain Eukaryota; kingdom Metazoa; phylum Chordata; class Actinopteri; order Beloniformes; family Belonidae; genus Xenentodon; species Xenentodon cancila. Next base: position 3,786,734 of record CM026205.1, read on the forward strand.
TTTTACACGCTCTCAATTTTCAATTAAACACAAGAGATCCTTCATCATCTCCTGATCCTCCAACAAGCTCATTTTGTAAAAACTATTCTTTAGTTTCATCTCCTTCTCCTCCCTCACTGTCTCTTAGTCTTTTCTGCTGTCGATTTTTGAGGCTCTATGCGTTTTCAGATGCAACATTTATGGCTTGAAGTCTGCTTGATAACGTTTTTGGACAGGAACTTCATGCACGCTTGTCCTCCTGACAGGAATTCTCCTTTGACTGTAAAGATCCAGCCTGCAGACGAACAAAAGAGGTCTCACAGCGCAGGTACAGTCCTGCCACTCCTCACATAACGAGCAGCGAGGGCGGAGGGCGGAGGGCGGAGGGCGGGAGCGAGCCGTGTTTCTTCCCTCGACCTGCAGAGGTCCAGACGTTAGCAGGCTAGGCTGCTTAGCCAAATGTGAGCAGATAACCACGGCTTAGTGGCTTAACAGACACAGAATTAGTCCAGCACAACCAGTTGGAATGCTTTGCATGTCCCAGTCCAACACACAGATACATTTTAGTCCGACTTTTGAAGCATCTGACATCACCTGAGGGTTCAGGGACACTTTCACAAACAAACATCGGTCATAAGAAAGTTTAACATCAACACTTGATGAGCATTAATCTTTTTTATTCATGAGAAAACAAGCTAAAATACGGCAGAGGAACAATCAGGAACGTTCCTATTTGCAGTGTATAATGAAGTGAATTTATCAAGCTGTTTCATTTGCAAAGTCATTATATGACAAGCAAAGCACAGAGACGTTCTTCTTATCATAAAGGCGTTGATTTGCTGCACTGTTAATCACAACACACAGAGAAGGATGAAAACGCAGGTAATAAATATTCACTGCTGGAGTTCTGGTGGTTTTTCTTCAAAACAGCAGAGAATAATTTGCTTAGAGCAGCGAATGCCTCAGTTTTACTAAGTGGTTTTTTTTCTTTTTTTTTGAGGTCTTCTTAAGTCTCATTACATCATTAGCTGCAGAAAAAAGACCAATTTCACTCATCTCACAGATGGTTAAATGTCTGAATGGTGGCTCCAAATACATCCAAGACAGCAGCAATCAAAAAGAGAAAGAAGGGAGGAAGAGGAGATGAACCTCTAAAAATAGTAGAGCTATACTGATCCACTTATTTTTCCAATTTTGGTCCAATTACATTATAAGACTCTCGATATAACAATACTGATTCTGATTTCAGAGGTCTTTTTTTAATCATATCTTTATTAATTTTATTATCAGTGTTCTTGTTTCTTGGTACATCTAAAGTAATGCTGTAGTAAACTATAGCATTTATTAAATGTGCAAAAACACACAAAACTGCATTAAGTCTTAAGACATTACTTTTAATTCAACAGGTTGCAGCAGCAAGTATCAGGTTTTCTAATTGACTATTGATTTTTATTTAATTGGGGTCTGATGAATTACATCAATATCAATGCCCCTTAAGACAAAACTGGATCGAACTAGTCCACACCTCACAAATTAAGAAAGAAAACTTTGAGAGAGGAGACAAAAAGACAGTTCTGGAAAAACAGATAAGGGACAGAAATAGAGAAAGAAAAGAGCAATGGCTATAAGGAAGTAGAACATGAACAGAAAGAGAGGCCAAGTGGCTGTGAGACAACAGAGAAAAGGACAAAAAAATAAAGAGGGGAACAAGAAACAAGGAGGCCAAAGCTTGAGAGAAACATGGACTAGTCAACTGAAAAGTCTTTCGGTTCTGCAAACCTGACTATTCTAGACATGCGTGCGTGTCTCTAAAACACACAAAACCAAATTCATTCAAAATGCAGAGGAGCAGCATGTGGGAGGTCAGGTTTTTACGTGTCTGTGTGATCTCGCAGCTGGATGACACACGTGATGGGACAGACTCGTGCAGCAGTCGGCGATCGGCAGAGAAGAAAGGAGCAAAGACGTGGACTTTGTACGATAAACTTTGACCTCCCAGTTTATTGCTAAATACAGCTCCATGGAACGTGAACCTGCTTCTGAGAGGCTGCCGAAACAAGTGCACGAGTGTGTGTGTGTGTGTGTGTGTGTGTGTGTGTGTGTGTGTGTGTGTGTGTGTGTGCGACTGCAGCTGTGTAAAAACCAGAACATGTATTCATGTGTGTGTGTGTGTGTGTGTGTGTGTGTGTGTGTGTGTGCGACTGCAGCTGTGTAAAAACCAGAACATGTATTCATGTGTGTGTGTGTGTGTGTGTGTGTGTGTGTGTGTTCATCATCAGACGAAAAGCCTCATGGGCTTTGAACTTCCCAGCTGTCCCATCAAAAGATCTGCTTCCTTTCTACATGTCTCTCTCTCTCTCATACACACACACACACACACACACACACACGCTTTTATTTTGCCATTATGGTTAAAAAAAAACATGCACACAATGAATCAGACACACACTGCTTGGACACAAATATACAGTGTGTCTGTTTTATTTTGCCATTATGGCTCAGACTGAACACACACACACACACACACACACACACACACACACACACACACACACACACACACACACACACACACACACACACGCACACTAATATGTTTACTATTCATTTCTGCTCTGCCACTGCTTGTTTCTCTTTTTCTCTATCAGATATTCCATTTAAAATAAAAGTGGACAAATCCATTCATGAGGCATGTAAATACGTTGAGACATTTTTTAATCTCATCCTGGTCACATTACAACTGTTTTGCAGATAATTAATTAATCAGTGTGGACATGCAGCGTAATATCACAACAATAATTGTGGCACAACACACACCAGAGTCCACCTGACACCTTAAAGAAGCTTTCAAATCTCTAATGCGGTCGAGTTTTGTTGCAGCCCTGCAGCCTGTTTCAAATATTAAGACTGGAATCACTGGTGTGAATCGCTTTTACACCCAATGCAATTTCCTCACAAGTTTTCCTTTTGATATGACATGAGATGTTACTAAGACTATAAGAAGCTGTATGAACTTTTGACAAAAGACAATATGATGTCTCTTTTTACCTTCTCATGCATTAATAGTTGCAGTCATGTACTTCTAAGAGCAATAAAAGCTTTATTTTTGAGCAGGTTCCTGATGTGTCCACTACTCGACATAATGCAACCAGTTCACGTAATCTTGCACAGTAAAATTGTATTTTTTCTGAGAAGTATAATTATATTTCTTTTGGCAGAACCAAAACAATAATTAGTCATCAGAGATTTAACTATTTCTTTTTTAAGATTTTGTGGGACTAGAGGCCTTTTATGCAAAGAAGGTGAACAGGAAATGGTAAAGAAAGAGGAAAGAAGACACGTAGGAAGAGCGCCAGGTGGTTCTCAAACCTGCGCTGCCTGCATTGAGGTGATAGCCTTTGTAAAAGGCGCCCGTTTGACCCACTGAACTATCGAGGGGCCAGATTCAACTTTTTTTAACTGCAGAATAAATCCTTTAAATTGCAACTTTTTGATGTACAATATAAGGAGTTAATGTGGGATGATTTCCTGACGCCCACTGAAGTAGTTCAGGTGCCTCTAAGCCATGCAGACCTGTGGAAATGCTGGAAAACGGTTGAAAATGTACCCCAGAAGAGTCCAGCTGTACCGCCCAGTGGACACATGGTAGTTGTCTGTTTGTGGACTCCCACTTTCAAACTATATGAAAATAAAAACAAACAAATCTTTACATTTGAGAAGGTGAAACCAGACCTGTGTCTCGATGGTCCGTTAATCACTGAAGTCATTTCTAAAATCTGCTGGGATTTTTGTTTGTTGTTTTCAGCACTGATTTGATATGTTGTCATTTTCATATGAGAGTGGAGGAAAAAAAGCTACTTAGGGAAGTATAAAAAAACAGTCCCGCCTTCTTTCTGTCAGGTGTTTCGGTCCTCCTGCCTGCCTGTTAACGCGTTAACGTACCTGTGTATGCACGTACGTGTACAAGTTAACGTAAATCTTTCTGTGGACTTGAACTGGCCTTCACACACACTCGGACGGAGCAGGTAACGGCTGAGCTCTGTAAACGTCACAATAAATAACATGCCGGTGGGGTTCATCGTGGCAGAACGACCTTCACGCCGTCATCCCATTCTGCTACTAGACCGCTCTTCTCTGTTTCACGCATATTTAAATCCCAGACACGTGCGTGAGAACTATACTCAGTTTTTGTGTGAGCTAAAGCTCAAGTAGTAAAGCCAGCAGATATCTAAAGTAATTTTACACACTTGTTTCAGGCAGGAAGTGTTGCAGCTGATACAAACATACACACCAGCGTAAATCTCTCTCCATCATGGAAACGCACACTTCAAGACAAGAGGATGGATGATGGACACACACTCTGTCACGCTGCACGTCTGTAAAGTTGTGGGTGTTTGACGAGCTGTGGAGTGTGTGAGTTTGTGAGCTTGAGTGCGTGTAGGATGTTCTTATGCAAGCGTTAGTCATCCCGGCGGTCCTGCCAGTTTTAGTCCATATGAGAGGGAAGAAGGAAGGTTGCTTCCAGTCAATCAGGACCGGAGAAGGATTACTACACAACTACACTCACCCTGCAGTACTGCAGTGCTACAGCAGTACTGTCAGAGGCAGTGAACTGTTCCCGGCATCAGTTGAGGATCAAATTAACAGCAGATTTTAGCATCCTCAGTTGATACTTGTCATTTTCACTATGTAACTGTATTACTAAAGTAATACCTCTTAAACTGTATCATTATTCAGTATCAAAACTATTTAAGATTCTGTGTCACTGCTGTTCAGCTTTATCTTCTCGACCCTCGTTGCCACTGGCAACCCCAGCACATTTTCCTTCAAAGTGAACTCCAGAGGCCTGTGCCACTAATCTCCTGACAACCATGTCTGACTCCATCAACTAATGCAGTGGGATGTAGATGCTAAGAGATACTGAAAAGAAAAAAAAAAAGTAAATGTTGTCAGAACATTTAACGTGTCAGATTTGGAGGGATTCTGACACCTTAAAAGGAAGTTATGTCAGACCGAACCCCCTCTGGAACATTTCTACAGGTTGCTGGTGCAGAGTCTCTGTCATCCAGGTCATGGTGATCCAGAAACGCTAGAGTTGTTTTTTTTTTTTTGTTTTTTTTTAAATCATAAACCTGAAACTTTCTACCAGTCCAAACTAAAAAAAACAACTAAAAAAACAACTCCTTCTGGATGTGAGGTGATACTTTAAAAACCAAGTGCAGTTGCCTTCTGTTCAAGTATTTGGTTTTTCTACAATTTTGGACTACAAAAATAAGATCAAATAAATAAAAAGCATCCCCTTGAGGATGTCCAGCAAACACTAGGGGGATTTGCAGCCAGGATGAGAATTTGAGCCTCTGTTGTTTCAGTTTACATGCCTTCTTTTCCAGATTCTGCATCTTGTTTTCTTTTCTTGAGATGGTTTTAATGTCTTACGTCTGATTGGAGAGCAGCATTCCTGCACCACAGCTGTCGGGCTGCTCTATATGCTGCATGATCGAGAGTATCAGATGAAATGGAGCCGATACTAATCAATAGTACTCTCACATCAAACAACAATGTTCCAGGCTCATAACATTTCAGCTGCACAGAGAACATTTTCTACGTGATTGGTAAAGTTTATTTTATAACGATCCATTTTATTTGTGAATATCTCTGTCTTTTTTCTTGGTGGTCTATTAACAGTCGCATCCTTTGTTCCGAGTTAATGTCACAGCAAGATAACCAGTTAACTTTGTTATCTGTGTTAATCATAAAATAGAAATCTTTTATCTGGAAGACGTGGCGCAGTTTCAGAGATTCATAAAGAGCAGAATCAGCCCCCACATGGATGTTTGTCACAGAAACGTGTTGTTTTATCTTCTGCTCCTCCTCCAGGAGCCAGTTTCCTCCAGTGAACAACACGACTCTGTTTCTCGAGGCTACAATGACAGTTGACAGCTAAACTCAAAACAGAATCCAGCTTCATAAAACCGCACCTCCAGCGGAGAGTCGTAGCATCCCAGCAGTCGATAAAGTGTGTGCACGACAGGACATTTAAAGGTCTACACTGTGGGTGTGTTCTGGTGTGCAGGTCTTCACAACAGAGGAACCACAGACCAGAGCGTTAGGAAACAAAGGTTTCTAAGGTTTTCAGCTCCTAATGTAGCTGCTGGCAGTAACACTAATGAACCGGACCGAGCTGCCATACTAATGGGACCAGTACACACACATATACACACAGGAGGATCATTCAGGCCATCCTAGTAGGCGGTCGACAACATTATCAGACAATATGGCAATACCACCACCCGAACGCACATAAAAGCCACCGAGGAGAGGGAAGGCTTGACTATAAAACTGTGCTTTTGAGTCTGAGCCAAACTGGGCCAAACAAGACTTTCCAGCTTGTATGAACTGAGCTGCAGCACCACTGAGGCTCATTCATGTATCAAGAACAGCAGAGCAAAAGAGAGAACTTCCCTTCAGCCTGGTTTCCTCTGCCGAGCAAATGGACCTACCAGGATGAAATGGGCTGTCAGGCCCGAGCGTTCAGGAGGCATTCACAGCGAACTGAAGTCCATGTGTCATGGTCATTTAAAACTTAATAATGAAACAAAATAAAGTCAAACTTATAGCACAGGTATCAACTGTAAAGCTGCAGCCACTAGGCCAATTTCCAAACTTTACCCTGCAGGAAACAACAAGACTTGGCAGAACTTGTCGTCACTCAGCTTCCCACTAAAATAGCCATAAAAGGCTTCCAAGGGCTTTACTAATTAACCCAGATAAACTAGAAGAAGCCACATCCATAAATGGTCACCTCTCATCCGAGACGGCAGGGTAAAATGTGACTTTTCTTAGGCTTACTGATTAGCTTACCTTCCATTCATGAACTACCTAGACTTATGCAACACTCTGCTTTTATTCAACATTTATTCCTCTACTTAGACGTATAAACCAAGCCTTCGAGTGTATGATGCAATCCTTCATATGAGTCTCAAATACACTTGATATTATTCTTAAAGACTCAAACGTTTGAACACTTTAGGGCTCTACGTTCGAGTTGACATGATGAGAGCACAAGCTGAGCTTCACTTAGAAAGACAACTCCAAAACACACCGCTGATAGCAGCAGGACAAAAGGTCAGAGTTGGTTCCCGTTCTCCATACTATATCTCACAGAGCCGTTTTAAAATCTGCTTGCCTTTACATAAGCTATAAAACCGCTCCGTTGTTTGCCTATCATTCTCACTTTAATCACCCTGGGCCTTGCCTTTTCCTCCTCCAACTGCCAGCCTCCTAAAATCACCTGCAGAGGAATCGATGAGCAATCAGACCACGACGACTCACAGACTCACTCTCCTCTCTTCTCTCTTCTCTCTGTATATCACGCTGTGTCACTTGGCTATTGGCCTACCTCAGTATTTGCACTCCTCAAGCTGTGACTGAGTGTGTGCTGTCAAACTGAATCCCACATTTGATTGACAAAATCTCAATCACCCACTTAATGACCGTCTCTAGAGAGGGTGTCCTGGATAGCAAACAATGTTTTGCCCACAAAGGACTAAAATGTATAATTTTCTTCGGCCAACGTTTGGCCTTGAATGATCCTGTTAAATCGGGTCACATGGCTGCTTAATCTCATCCACATATTCACCAGAAATGTTAATTTCACTGGACCACCCCTCATAACAAATGTCCTAACTCAGGTTAAAGTTGGCTTGTAGAATGTAGGCCAAATCTAGAAGTTCAAAAACTGAGCCAGAAGTGCCAAAAGCTGTTCAGAATAGACCCAAATGTGTTGCCTCAGGATTTGAAACTATTACGATGAGCAATAGATGGAAAAAAATGTGAAAAAGGTTATATGAATTACATCGGAGGGATGGGAATGGCTAAAGAGTGAGGAATGACAAGAAATAGAGGCATGTGGAGCAAAGCAGGCAAAGAAAGGTGCTTCACACCACACCCAACCTGTAGTACAGACTGTGGAAAATACTATCAAATCCATTGGGTTATTTATCCTCATCAATGTTTGTTAAAAGGGTTATGTCAACAGATGATGCCATTCACGAGGGTTCCTCGTTTACTCAAAACATTTTCAGTTAAGGTTTGCCTTGTGCCAAATCAATATAAGCCACACAAAAATTCAGAACCAAACTTTCATACTTGTCTATAAAAAGTTCCTTCATTATGTGCAGAAATAAAAGGAAGTCTGAAGACACATGCATGCTCATACAAGCACACACTCGTCGTTGAAGTATTTGGCTTGTTGCGTCATACAGGTAGTTTTGCGTCCTCCGCACCTCCGCCCTTATGTTTAAGAGTGAAAAAAATGAATAAGTGGATAAATATGAGAAAGATGCTGAACGCCTCAGCAGCGGTGTGCCAATACTATCCGAGAGCAATCAGCAAGACTCGGCTCACTTCTAATCTGTAGACGAGGACTGGAAAGCAAAGCACCACACACATTAATAACAAATCAGAGCTGATTAGAAATAATTTCCTCATTAAACTGAACCTGATGCTCCCAAAGGAACGTTGCAATTGTGTGAATAAATCCAGTAGTGAAAAGTAAATAAACATTACTGGATCAATCTCTGCAGTATCTGTCAAATGTTCTCATCACACAGCACGGTTTCTTCTAGACATCATAAAGTGCATATAGATTTTACAGTATCAGCTAAAAAAAAAAAAAAAAAAAAAAAAAAATCAAATAAGTTCAAGAGGAACTGACTTAATGTCAATAAATGACTTCAGGTGAAGTTTCAGAGAACTGCTCCCCATACTGGCTGGTAATTTATTAATCCATGTTTAACGACTTTACTTTATAACCTGCTTTATTCCAAGTATGTGATCATATTTGGTTTCCACAAACAGTCATCTGTTTACTTTGGTTGATTTCACAGCTCTGAGGAGCAAGTCTTCACATTTGATGTATGAAAAATATTTGTGCGTGCGTGCGTGCGTGCGTGCGTGCGTGCGTGCGTGCGTGCGTGCGTGCGTGCGTGCGTGCGTGCGTGTTTAATGCTATATCACCCCGGCACTGAGCTCTGGTCACGCAAGCCTAAGCACCCTTTGGGAAGTAGGTCAACGAGAAAGATTGTTGAAATGAGTCGTAAACAAGAACAAAACATGGTCTGGTATAACAACTAATAAGAAGAAGAGAAAAATGAGAAGAAGAATGAGAAAGAAAATGAGAATCAGAATGACAACAAGAAAAGAATATAAAAGAATAAGAATAAATACACAGGTTGAGGCAGATGAATGAGAAGCAAAGATGCACCAATTGATAAGCTCATGATCGGACTATTTGTCCAATCTGACTATTCGCTTTGGCTCCCGAAACCTGATCATTTTTAATTCAGTACATGCATCATATGCACCGTCTTGGAAACTTTTATATCACACTTTCATTCATTCATTTGGTGGAAGGATGGCAGCAGTAATTGTAAATGCTTAGAAGCTGACCTTTTTAGCCCCATCTGTACATGATGATGCAAAGAAAATGTATTCAAGTTAAAGTATGATGAGCAAAATCAGAAAAGGCCAAAACTGAGCGTTAGAAAATCTGAATCAACAAAGAAAATTACCATCAGTGCATCTTTAATGAAAAAAAGAACATGAAGAGTATGGGAAGCCAAAGATAAGCAACTATGATAATACAAAAAGTATTAAAAGATGAAATAAAAACACGTGTGAAAAAGCATAACAACTTGAACTAGAAAAATTCTAGTTCGAGAATTCGAGTAATGAGAAGATTAAGAAAGAATGAAAAGAATTGGATGAGAACCAGAAAAGGAATAAGAACTGGAAAGGAAAAGAAAAAACAATAAGCAGTAGTAATAATCGTAAAAGAAAGGTGGCATTGACAAAGATAGGAAAGTGGCGTAACAGTGGAAAGTTACAGACTGAAAACAAGCAGGATGCCTGTTTTACTGGGATATTTACTGACTTTACCGTATACACCGTATACGCCGTACACCTCGTATACGCTGTATACAGCGTATACGCTGTATACACAATATACATCATATAAGACATATACCCTGTATACACCGTATACCCCGTATACCCTGTATACACTGTATACACCGTATACGCCGTATACACAATATACACCATATATGACATATACCCTGTATACACCGTATACGCCGTATATGACATATACCCTGTATACACCGTATACGCCGTATACCCCGTATACGCTGTATACACCGTATACGCCGTATACCCCGTATACGCTGTATACACCGTATACGCCGTATACACAATATACACCATATATGAAATATACCCTGTATACACCGTATACGCCGTATACCCCATATACACTGTATACACCGTATACACAATATACACCATATATGACATATACCCTGTATACACCGTATACGCCGCATACCCCGCATACACTGTATACACCGTATACCCCGTATATGACATATACCCTGTATATACCGTATACGCCGTATACACAATATACACCATATATGACATATACACTGTATACACCGTATACCCCGTATATGACATATACCCTGTATACACCGTATACGCCGTATACACAATATACACCATATATGACATATACCCTGTATACACCGTATACTCCGTATATGACATATACCCTGTGTACACCGTATACGCAGTTGACCCCGAATACCCTGTATACACCGTATACGCCGTATACCCCGCATACACTGTATACACCGTATACCCCGTATATGACATATACCCTGTATACACCGTATACGCCGTATAGCCCGTATACACTGTATACACCGTATATGCCATATACACAATATACACCATATAAGACATATACCCGTATACACCGTATACCCCGTATATGACATATACCCTGTATACACCGTATACCCCGTATACACCGTATGCCGCATAAACAATATACACTATATAAGACATATACCCCGTATACACCATATACCCTGTATATGACATATACCCTGTATACCTCGTTTACACCGTATACACAGTATACACCGTATACCCCGTATACAGCATGTGTGCCAGTGAATCCCAAAGTGGCCTCACCCACCTCTTGGCTGAATGCAGGTAGAAGCCTGCTTTGCTTTCTTATACACACACTTTATACACACTCCAACTCAACTGTCCATCAGTTCGCTCTGCAGAGCCTCCTGAGCCCCATCACTGCAGCACCACCCCAACGTGTTTATCAGTGTAATTTCATCAGATTATCAGGAGAATGTGTCATAATATTGGAGCAATAACAACTTGGATTCACGCTGAGTGGTGAATGAGTGTCGAGTGTCGAATTCGCAAAAATGGCTGCATTAGCCGACAGCTGCTAAGTTTCTCTGAAGCTTGTAATTGATAATGTCTTTCAAGTTGCGAGGTGGAGATGGAATCAGGCCTCCGACTGTGATTCGGTGAATCCGAGCCGGGGTGGAGGTCTTCACGTAATTATGGCTGAACCTGAGATCGAGCATGAGTCAAGTGTGTGTGATGTGACAAGGACAAGTGCAAGACAGTGCAAAATCACACACATACACACACGCCTACACACACACAAACACACACATTAGGACACATTAATGCACTTTTCATCTGAGGAAGCAACGTCTAAAAATAAAAACAAATGGATTGTAATGTGGAGGAATGAAAGAGGAGAACGTGAAAGTGTTTTGAGTGTGTGTGTGTGTGTGTGTGTGTGTGTGTGTGTGTGTGTGTGTGTGTGTGTGTGTGTGTGTGTGTGTGTGTGTGTGTGTGTGTGTGTGTAAACTACTGCTATGAGCCATGTTCGGTAATGTTGTACTGTTTGTAAATTTAAAGATAAAATGCTTGTTCACACCAGTCTGTGCTTGCCTTCTCCTGGCACACCGTTGCCACAATTCTATGCCATGTTGCTGTGTGTGTGTGTGTGTGTGTGTGTGTGTGTGTGTGTGTGTGTGTGTGTGTGTGTGTGTGTGTGTGTGTGTGTGTGTGTGTGTGTGTGTATACGTGTGTGTGTGTGTGTATACGTGTGTGTGTGTGTGCTCACTCTCACTATTCCATGGAAATTTCCTTTAACCTTTTCTCTCATTTACATCAGTGCCCTTGAGATTTCTCTTTCACACACCACCCAACAAAAACTCTCTCTCTCTCTCTCTCTCTCTCTGTCTCTGTGAGTGTGTGTGTGTGTATGTTGTTAAATGTACAGTAGAGATAAACCAACTGCCTTTCAGTTGAGGCCACAACTGTTTGTGTGTCTAACGCCTGAAGCCTAGAAATCTGCTTAACAGTCACACAATGATTAATATTACTGTTGCGACAACTTACTACTGCCTGTACTACTGCTAATACTAGTTTGTGTTGTGTACAGTCACTACTAGTGTTACGGGAGAAAAAATCAAATGTATTGGTAAAAATATTGATATCAACTAGGTCTGGTCGAGACCTACATCTAAATCGTCCAGGGAACTGGTCGATCTGCGCATCTCAAGCGCTATGTCACAAGTACAAGCAACCTCACGTTGAGATGTTACTCCTACTACCAGAGGAGGGATACTTACTGCAGTATGCAGTACGTCAGCATCGTAACAGGCAGAGCTGATACGTCACTGACTCTCGGCATCAGCAGGAAAAACTGTTTAGAAAAGGCCGCAGAACGGCATCCTCCCAAAAGCACCTTGTAATCCTTCAAGTTGAGGAGAATCAATCGTAATCACAAACATTAATCCTGCAGGACCAGTGGATTATTGGGAGGGGAAAGACATACTTGTATACAGTATGAATTTTGGAAGCAGACGACAGTTTTGGGATGATAATTGTCATTTTTTACATCTTCCACTGATCTTAGATTTTTAGAAAGAGACATCGCCCACTATATGTTCTTTTCAGCCTTAAAATAAGACATTTCCCTGGTGGCTGCCCTCCTGATAAATCAGGTAACATAGGAAGAGAGCTCTGAAGAAATAGGGCAGCCAAGCCAGCTCCTGCTTTCTTACAAAGCCCTGAGCTGCAGGGTGAGATTGGATTCCCTCTTCTTCAGCTCCTTCCCGTCTCTCCCAGAAAACTGCAGTTTGTATGTGTGTGTGTTTGCAGAGTGACAGTCTCACTTTCATGTTCACACTATCAATACAGCCGCCAGGGTCCTTGTGACGAATACAAATCGACAGCAAAGGTTAGATTGGGACATGTGACGTATTTACGCACAAACTTCAACATATGCGTTTGGCAAGAGATGTAAAAAGGCCCGAAACATGAGAGGGAATTTAGATGAGACGTGCGCAGACTTTGTTTCTCTAGGGCAGAAGCCTAACACCTTGTTCCAAAAGCAAAGTCTCCTTGTTGCAATATTTAGACTGCAAGGGGTCCAAAGGGTGCTGATGAGAAGGAAAATACTGGGAAAGACTGCAGATTAATATGTCAAAGGTCACAGAGCAAAATGTTTCTTTGGGCTCCTGGTGGGTCCCACTTCCTTCTTCAGCCTCAGAGTCCATCTTAGACAAAAAAAAACCCATAATGTCCAAAGATCTGGAAAGCAACCAGTGACCCCAAAGCATTGTCTTTGTTTTCAATTAGCTGTGGTGAAAAAAAGTCTTCATCTGACTACAGTCTCGTGAGAGCCGTTCAGAGAAAGATGCTCGGGGGCTTAAAAATAGATTTTGAGAAAAACAAAGCCCAAAAGAGTCAGAAGAATGTAGTGCCAGCCTTATTTGTATATCATGTGGAAGGCAATTATTTTAAATGGTGAGTAAAGTGATGATCATTTTCTGGGTTGATAAACCTTCCACGAGTCAATACAATGACGGAAGCAACTTTAACATGTCCGATTCAAGCTGCCCGAGGGCCCACGGCCCCAGACAAAAGCAGAAAACATCTGAGAAGCCAAAGAAAATCAGGTGTTGTTGCCAATGAAAGTACTTCAGTGTCTAATCAATTATTTAGGTAGCTGTAATTTGATTAACTGATCATTTGGGGTCCTTCCCAAAAGGACAACAGCAGTAAGCAGAAGCCTGCTCTCCTTCTGAAATGTCCGATGGCACACAAATGAGCATCTAACAACAAACAACCAACATTTTCTCTGGAGTATTTTAATGTGCCATAAAGTTAAAACTGTAAATAAGCAGAATGACATAAAGTTAGACTGTAAAATTCATAAACCACAGGGAAAATAAAGCTAATTCGGACAGAGACTGAGAGGTGGGATGGAGAAGAAATTTACATCTTCATGTCCATGTGGTTTGAGCAGCAGGAACCTGCAGCAAACCGAGTAGATTTTCATATAAATTAAGGCCACACAAGGTGACTAAGGAATACCTACAAGGACACCCGCTCACCAGCAGCTCTTTGGTGCTTACGTCCTCCTCTCTTTTCTCTCACCTCTCACCATAACGCAGGCAAGCAAAGCCATTGTGTGCGTTGGACGCTTTGCACGGATGAGTGCTGCTTCACCTCGGGGGGAAGACAAACTGTTAGGAAATCCTGCTGCATGCGGGAAAGATAGGATGCAAGATTTAGAGATTCTACCGCCGTTCCTGGTATCTCAGCGCTGACAATGTGACCCCTGATGCTGCCTGCTTCCTTTTGCTGTAAGCATTTATTTCACTATGAGTTACACTGGAGCGATGACGTTAGATTAGTGACTAAACTGTCAAATTAAATAAGCTGCCGCACACTGATGAATGAATTATAAGCCAAAACATTTCAGATTTTGATTGGGAGCATGTTGCAGAACAATAAAGAAATGCAGCAACAAGGCCGACGTGAGCTTAATGCGGCTTGATGGAGACCAATCCAGCAAATAAATACTCTATAACTGTTTTGTCTAAACCATGCAGGTCCATAAGCCTTTGCAAGGCCTGTTTATCCTCGTTTTGAAACTAGGCTAAAGGTTAACATGACCCAAGCACCTTACTGTGCTCAGTACATGACAAAAAAAGTAAAAGGGACATGATTAAAAGAATATAAATAAACATTTCTACAAACTGATGAATCATAGCAATGTTCCACCACTGTAGGAGAGCACTTAATAAGCCTGGGTCGTATCTTTGGTGACACTCACCGCCTCTCCTCTGCATTAAAGCTCCTATGTCTGAACTGCATCATATGAAGGTGTCCACAGGAAGTGTGGGCAGAAACTAAAGCCAACAAATGAGGAAACAGGGGAGGTTTACACTCTCCGTGAACTCTTCTGTGAATATTAATACGGATGCACGATCCATCCTTTTTGGATTCCGATCAAATTCCAATCTACACCTCCTGATAACCAATGATGATTCTGATTTAAAAGGGCACTCATTTTTATTGATTCCAAACTTAACATGTGCAATAAAAGTGCAAAGACCGTGGAAAGAAATCAACATCCACTCTTCATTTGAACAGGATTAATCAATTACGATTAGAAAAACCTTTAATGTTTGAATTTTAGTTTCATTTCTTCGATTAGTGTCATCTTTCTGATAACTGATCAGTGAATTATGTCAATATTGGCCCCTAATACCGATGTTCTCTAACTACATTACCAGCACGTGTGTCAGAGCTGAACAGAGGTCAAGAGTTGCCTTAACAGATTACTGGAAAAAGTCTTAATTCCCAACAGAAAGCACCCAACGATTAATTGCCGACCTACGGGGTGGCACCCACCTTTTGCCAAGTGGCAGATGGGATAAGCTCAAGTGGACCCCTTCGAGCCTGACTGGGGGGCAGAGGATGTGAGGATGAATTAACAGAAACCTGAAGTCTTCTGAAAAGCTCACTTAATCTCAGAGAAAGTGAGCTAATACAACTACCACAGCTATTTAAAAATGAGGGTTGAAGGTAGCTGGAGGACAAATGGGAATTTCTTTCCCTAAACCTGATTTCAGGATCTAAATTTAACTGTTATGAATTTACAAAAATCCTCACATTTTAATCTTGGATTTAGTTGGAAGCTGGAGAGGTGGGACAGCCCATGTAGCACCATTGTGTCACAATTAAGAGCTTGACATTTTTAAACTACTGATGTCTGAATTTCTTTGCTCTATAAAAACTGCATCATCCATAGAAATCAAGTATCTGCTGGACTTTAATGACATTAATGACAGGAAATAATATCAATGGAATAAGGAGCTGGAAGAAGGGCTACTTATATGAAAATTGTTCTTTCAAAGAAAAGTGAGAAGCAATAACATTCTGTATCTTAGTGATGAAATCCCCATTCTCATGTAAGTCGCCTTTGTGCAGGCTAAATGAGTTCGCCTGCGTGAGATTCAGCTGTTATGCCAAGAAGTTGGGGTGAGCAGCTGAAGATCCACCGTGTAATGAATTATTGAAAGGCCCCCTCACCTGCCTCTGCGAGCGCGTTAGTCCACAACATGTGACACACACGCGGCTGATGAGCCTGGCTTTCAGGCACAGGCCCCGTAGCGGGGGTCAGCGTCTGAGCCGGAGGCCTGATGAGCCCCGGAGGGATTTGGGAGGAAGCATCCATGTCCCCCACTCTCATACTGACGCACAAGTCAGATGGGGATCTGTCGCACGTCAAATCACATGTCAGGCTAACGACACACACCGATTTCCTTTACACGTCTTTGGTATATTACATACTGGAGACAGATTTAGCACTTCACACCTTTTTTTTTTTTTTTTTTTGCATTGACAGAAGTGTGGGGGTAAAATCTAACGTAATCCCTCCAACACTTCTGTGTCTAACGTCAGGAGGCTGCACTGTTCCGTCTGCTCAAACTCTGGCACAGTGTCGTCTTAAATCTCCTGCAGCCTCAATAAGACATGTTACAAAAACCAACCAGCACTATGTAAATATTGAGTTTATATAAGTACATTTGACTGTACAGCGCACTTTAAATCCCCGCTTGTGCGCGTCTTGTCTGTACCCAGGTGATGTTGGTGAGTGCGCGTGCAGCGCACGGTGGCAGAAGGGACAGGTGAGTCACCGCGGGGCTGCAGGCTGAACACATTGCACACTGCAGCACTGCTCAGCACGACAGGAACAGCGAGAACAGTGACGGCACCAGATTGTGGGGATAAACCACAGGATGATGGACACAAATCCACCAAACAGAATAGCCTACAGAGGCGACACGCCAAAAAAGCCTAAATCTGCAGGCTGGGGAGTGTAACAGAGGAACAGTGTCCATCCGGCTGTCTGTCTGTCTGTGGCGCAGACTAAATCCCAGTCACTGCCAATAACACCTGAATCCATCACTCCTGGGAGGATCTCTAAATCCTTGATATTTATACTCCTGTCTGACTGCTTGCCTACTAGGCTGTCTGGAGCCTCCGCTTGTCTCAGCCACATTCCCGTTTAAATCGTATTTATCTGCCTACGCAACGTGAGGGATGCGCCAACCTGTTTGCAGGAGAGACCACTGCTTTATGCCATCTACAGCGTCGAACCACATGCAAATGGGTTCTTGGTTTGTTTTTGCAAACATAACTAGCCATAATAACTTTTCTTTTACTTTAAGATGAAATGTTTGCAGCAATTATACTGTTTATAGAACAGGTATGGGTAAATAAAGCCATTAAACCTGCGTGTGTCCCTGCAGTATAACACTATCAGGCTAAATCCTGCCATCAACCTGAATGTGGTCAGTGGGGGACTGAGTAACTTCCTATTTGAAATCGGATAGATCACCTGATAGCCGAGGATGAGACCTGACCGTCTGCTACATCGGAGCTCAGGCACACACAACCACATGCAGACACAGAGGCATCATATTTTCAGATTGAAGTGCTGACCTGACACAATAAGAGCCACACAGCAGCGTGGTAATGACTGTAATCTTTATTAAGTTTTCCAACCTGCCACATGTGGGTGTTGTTTCAGCGATGCAATCGGCCTTTTAAACACTGAAGAGCCGACTTGGATCTTTACTGAGTGTTAGTGTGAGGACTAATAAACAAATCATCCGGAAACAACCATTTCTTGCTAAAGTCATAATATTTTATGGGGCCGACTTTTCTTCTTTGCGTCTTTAACTAAAGAGGAGCGTTCAGCTTCAAAGCACATGGTTTCTGCCAGAGTGAGGGACTGACGTCCGTCTCAGGGGTTGCTGGTCGTAGAGGCAAAAACTGCTGCTGAGTTCACCTTTGCTCACTGGAAAACAGCATGTTCTCTGAATTTACATGTGACTTTCGTTGTACTCGAACAAGGTTACTCAACTGCCACCCTGAACGGCAGAATGCACCAGACGTGGCACGGCTAATATTTTACCAGCAAGTGCCCGGTACCTGGTTGTGTCCCGTTAAAGCAGGCCGCGGTGACTGACGTTAAGTCGGCTGATCTTCCCAGAGTCAATCCAAGAGTGACCCTCGACATCCGGTCAATGATTACCACTCAACCTCTCAATGGCTCCAGTCATGGAACAGGAAGCAGAAGAGTTTAAAAACCTATAATCCAAGTGTGGTGTTTAGAAGCCCTAACAGCGTCTGAGCTGGAGGTCTGCTACCCACAGAACATCTCAGATACCACACCCATTTGGGCCTAATCTTCAACACTTTTAGTACATTTGGCTGGAGTAGAGTCTT
Source organism: Xenentodon cancila (assembly GCA_014839995.1). Taxonomy (NCBI): domain Eukaryota; kingdom Metazoa; phylum Chordata; class Actinopteri; order Beloniformes; family Belonidae; genus Xenentodon; species Xenentodon cancila. The sequence continues at coordinate 3,805,193 of CM026205.1, forward strand.
ACACAAACCAGGCCTAAACTTGGGTCACAGCATGTGATGTGTGGGCCACATGCGGCCCAAATGTCGAAAGTTGCCTTTCATATGAGTGGCGGCAAGTGAAGTTGGGAGCAGGCATGAACCTATGGGACTGAACAAAAGCAAATGCACAGTTATACGTGTCTGTTTTTAAAGTGAAACTCAGTCAAAAAAATCATGATGAACAAAATGATCACCAACCACAAACAAAATGTTTGAAAAGAAGTCATAAACAAATGATAATAGTAATAATAATGCCCGTGCAAGACCAAATACAAAAAAGAAAATGAAAGTAAGCTTTCAGAATTTGTTTTCACTATCTACTACTTAACACGGATCAGCTTTAGAGAGAAAAAAAACAAAACCACAATCAAACCACCTCAAGTCTGGAGAATTATAACGCTTTTTATGGGGAAAAAATAGTCTGTAGCTGCTCTAATGTGCAACTTTTAAATAAATAACTAAAGTCTTTCCAATCTAAAAATCTATTAGAGTCAGACAGAGACCAGCTGTTCAAATACGACCTAAATTTGTAAAGAAAAGGCAATCAAAATATTTAAGTTGCTGCACAAGGTATTTCAAAGTAAAAGTTTCAGTCATCAAGAACAAAATTATTCAGCATTTTCTCAAAAGGCTGCATGACAGGATTGTAAAATCAGACTGGCTTTAACATAGTTACTGAGAAAATCAACATGTTCTCACATAAGTTTAAAAACCTAAACACACAGATGACGTCAAAGGCAGTGTTTCCGTTCCCTCTCTCCCTCTCTTTTTATTATTTTGTTTAAATACAGTGCACTGACAGAGTGCAGCATCTGCGGATCAGTGAGACATCACGTGGCTTGTGGTAACAGACTCTGAAGAACATTTAGCAATGAAAACCATCAGTTTCACCACAGCGCTGTGCAGGGGGGCTGCTTGCCATCCTGGCGCTGACGTCTTTGCTGACAAGGAAATGAGCCTTAATGCAAGCATAGAGTAAAGATTTATGTGTATATGTATATATATATATATTATAAAAGAGCAAACAAACGTGTATATAATACAAAAGCGTCTGAAGATTAAAGATACAGGAAGTGCTTGCTGTAATTTTAGAGATCCATTATTAGCCCTGCTGTGTTCAGTGACTGTGAATGGTAAAGTGTGAAAACGTAATAAAAGGAGAAACGTTGCCAACTCAGCCTAGGCCAAGAGATTAAAACAAAGACTGAAAAAAGGTAGAAAAAGTGGCATTTTATTTGCAAAAATTACATTCAGCAAATTAAATATGTGTCTAATTCCTTATGTTATAAATCAATTTTTCTTAAAAAAATATGAAACATCAGGAAACAAAGAAAAGAAAAACAGAGAAACTGCATGGGTCTGTTTCCCGGCCAAGCGTGTGAGAGTGAACTACAGCAGGGAGACTATGAAAATCTGCCGGGGGGAGGAAGTCACATGTTGGGAGGAGGAGGAGGCGGGCCTTCCCAACCCTCCTCTACGTCACGGTAACGCCTCCCTCCGTCCCTCTGTCCCTCCCTCCACTACAACTCACATGACTGCAGCAGCCTAGTTCTGTAACATCAGTCACGAGGATAGAGTACTACAATAACCAGCCGGCAGGGGCGAATGTCTTCCTCACACACACGCACGCACACACACACACACACGCACACACACGCACGCACGCACACACGCGCAAAGCAAAAGCCCTCATCCTGCCCTAATAACAATAGGTAAATATTAACATATTAGTGCAGTATTTGTAGAACAGATCACCTTATCAGACTACACATGAGGAACAAATGTAAGCCGTGATATAGTGTACAATTTGATTCTTTTTTTTTCTTGTTCCTTACTCAAGTCATCCTCTATCGTTCCCCTTCTGTGCCATTCAAGGACTTTGCAGCAATCCAGCATTACAGGTCACCGAGAAAAGATATGTATGTTAGAGAAGCAGTTTTCTCATTTTCACTCCATCCACCTTCGCCCCCTTTACTGGAGCTAGGCGGCAGGATTGTGTTTTGTTTCACGGTCACGTCTCTCACAGTGGCAGTAATATGCTATTAGACGTTGTATGCATTCCTTTCATTTCCCCTTCACTCAGCACAACATACATTTGGAGACCCACATCTCCTCTTGTTGGCTTATGTGATGTTTGGCTGCACAAGGTGACTTTGTGGAGGCTGCCAAAACACTGATGCTTATTATTACACAAACTGAATGAGTAAAAAAAAAAAACACTTCAGACTATTATGGGTGATAAAATAGTCAATTTGAATAAACTTGCAATATAGAGAGGCAGAATAATACAGAGGGAATAAAATACATTTTGTAAACCGAGTAAGGCGGAAGAGAGATGTTTTAATATTGGAGTGTATAATAGGTGTCATGCAAATAACAATGAGGTTTAGTGGATTTTCCCCCCTCTTTTCGTTTTTAGATGCTCTCCACATCCATCTGCATGCAGCTCTGTATGTGTAACGTGGAAGCACGTGTCACTGCTGCAGCTTATAAATAGCCCACAGTCTCCCTGGATCCCACCATACACTGATTTAACCTGCTTAAGCTCCCAATCAGCTGTGAGAGATCGCCCCCCCACCATTACCGACTACCGTCACCACCCACTCAAACGAAGCATCGCATCCCGCGCTGACCCTGGCTCCAAAGCAATAATAATCACCCCGATGGAATTATGTCACACCGGGATGCGGTAACCACCGTGATGAGGGGGGGTCTTCCACCCCCAGACAGCGACCAGGCTTTACGTGAACGGAAATAATCCACCCATATACTCCACAGCAAGGAGGGAGATTAAGTTTAAATTACTGATTCCCGATTTATGTTTTGCGCCTATTTAACAATAGGACAGGAATTCCTGAAATGTCGCTATTTTCCATATGAAAATCCCACGAAAACGGCGCACCTCAGACCCCCCCTGTGCCCTCCGCACCCGCATGCACATAAACACAGTTCTGTCGCTCATCATGAACCCATCAGCCGAGTCAAACAATTCAGTGATCCGCTGTTTCCAGTCAGCTAAAGCAAACAATAGTAGGCTATGGACGAGACGCGTTTTGTAACCAAGCGATTACGCAAACGATTACGAAAACAAAAAAAAAAAAGATTCAACTTTTAAAGCTCTCAACTGATCAAAACCCCACTGTCTCAGGTCCTTCTTGCTGATTTCCCGAGGAGAGGCTCATAAAGTGTCCGTAAACGGATCACGGGTGGGTGTTACTGAACTTTGGACCGCACCGAACAGCCTGCAGTTTATCCAGCACCCCAAGATCCTCCAGTTAAGCCCGCGGTGCTGTGGCAAGCAGCTTATAATGAAGTAGATAAACAACATTACAAGCTACTGAAGTCTTCTAGTGCAACTGCAAACACTTTAACAGACTTCTGCTTTGATTTTGAGATGAAAAATGATTAAAAACAAAACGAGAGATGCATCGAATATAACGCACTCTAGCGCGTCTTTTCCCCGCACAGAATTTATAAACAAGCAGTCCTGTAGCGGAGGAATTTGTATCATAATATCATAATTTCGTAATATCGTAATGGTCCTCTGGCTGCGTCCATGCGTTAAGAGGCGCACCACGTGTCCAAGTCTCCGGCACTGAAATTAAAACTTCCTCAAGAATGCGTGTAAAGTTTCCAAAGCGCGCCTCTGCATACCAAATAATCCTCACCGAGCAGCGGCACGCCGGCTGCTTTCCGCTTCCAGAACAGAGTCCAAAACATTTATTCGCTTTCATCCATCAAATTCCCCCATTGCCGATGGCTGATGACATTTCCTCCAAGACACGTGAAAGCCAGACGTCAAGTCAGAGTAGATGTTACCACTCACACACACACGCGTGGGGACCGAGACGCCGGCTCGCGCTGTGCCGGGGAGATGCTTGCCGAGAAGCCCGGCGACAGGCTCGCATCAGCCGGGCGCAGCGTGCGCCACGGCCCGCGACGTGCAAAGACGCAGCCTGCTCTGCATAGCTCAAGGTCCCGCGCGTCCAGAGGGGCCGGGATCTTACCTGGCTGCCGGAGTTTTCTGTCAGGTAATTGAAGACAAAGGACGAGAGTTCCTCATCTAATAGTGGAGCACAGTCCGCCATCTTCTAGTGAATGAGGAGTCCGTGGAGTCAGAGAGTGGAGTATAGGAGGAGGAGGAGTGAGAGAAAGCCGCCTGTAGGGGGCGCATCTATTTACACATTACACAAACAGCACTTTAAAGCCATGCGGCTCTTCAAAGCGGGGTCCGGGGCACCTCCGGGGGTCAGTCCGTGGAGTCCCACCGCTAAACGTGGACCCTGCTTTGCTTCCAGTGTCACTGCAGCCAATTTACTGCAGTTATTCTAATGTAATTAAACTCAGTCATTCTTTAGTTGAAAGAAAAAGTGCTGGAACTTTTGTTCAGTTTTCTGCATGTTTCATGCATTTTTATCTCATGGACTTGATATGAGAACACCTAAGTGCTTCCACATTAAAATACTGTAGGTGCAAATGTTAGTGGCTACATAGTATTACCTTTTCCAAAAGATGACACTATTTCCTGGGATCTTACATGCAGAGGTACCGTCATTAAGCTCCCTTTTCAGACATATTTCTACTGGTCTGTTATAGCAGGATGTTTGAAAACTTTTTCCATTTCCAAGTCACTAGAGAAATTGGGAGGCTGGATAAGTCAGAGTACCTCGTAGATCTGAATGTCTCCCTGAAGGAGAACCTTTCAGACCTACAACCAAATAAAGTAATATGCTTTGTGTTATATCCCAGTTTTTGAGCTGGTTGTACCTCCAACACCCAAAACATAGTAAAACCATTTCCTTATCATATATCCCCTCTCTCTCTCTCTCTCTCTCTCTCTCTCTCTCTCTATATATATATATATATATATATATATATATATATATATATATATATATAAAATCAGTCAATTAAAATTAAAATCTTTAGCTGACAAAAGAAAAATTAAGTAATTTGACAAGACGTAAAAGTTTTTTCCTGTTATAAGCTGCTTTTACTTCAAGGAATTTGCAATAATCACAAAATACACAGAGTCTAATCACTGAGGAAACAATTTACAAGCTTGAAAACTCAAACTGCAGCAGTCCATCTTGGCCATAAATGGCAGCACTCTGTAACTGTTGCTGGGCAACGGCAACGTTTCTTTTCTTTTTCTTTTTTTTTAAGTTGACACAATTTCCCAAAATGTCTGTGATAGTTTGTAGTTTAGTATAAGGTTTTGTAACGCTGGAGGGGTTCTGTTTGGTAGTCCCCTCAGATATACAGAAAAGCTTCTGTTTGTTTGTTTGTTTCCCCCACAAAAACCGTGTTAACCTTGCCAGGTATTCCCTGATCACTTCACAAAAGTTTTATCCCGTAACTGTCGGGTGCCCTCCCCATCCACAGCCAGCTCCTCCAGTACAGAATGTACCGAACCAAATGCAACAGGGGAGGGGAAGCCTCGGTCCATACAGAGCTCTATTCAAAGCAACCAAAGGCTGCAGAAGTGTTAATAATACCTTGGTTCAGCCAGTTTTTCCAAAACTGACAAGTTGTTCAGTCACCTTCCTCCTCCACGTCACATCATTTTGGCGTCTTCTTGGCACTTGCCTGCTTGTCTCTTTACCTACGTGATGCACTTCATGTCTTTAATGGCATCTGGAATCTGGCCAGGTGAGGTCTCGATGAAAGAGCTGTTTTTCATCATAATTCCCTTGTCTGAACTCAGGTATCTTTTTTTTTAATGTTAAGTTTCATTTACTTTTAAACCTACTTCTCTAAAGATTTTTTTTTTTATTTGAATCACATAATAAAATTCTATTAGAATAATTTATAGACAATAAAGATTTCGCTTTCATCATTTCTTTTCTTCTGTGCACAATTATGAATGTCTTTTTCTTTTGTTAGTTATAATCATAAGCTTTGATTTCATGAATTTATTATTGATGCTTGAAAATAAAAGTGCCTTTTAGAGGCCAGTCACGCACAACTGAAGCACAGCAACAATGCCCTGTTTTTATTAAGCTGGAACACAACTGGAAGCAAAATAACGTGTTACGTGTGACTGGCATGCCTCTGCACGTGTATGCAGGGAAAGCATTCCCAAATAGGACCATTTGAAAACAAATCCCATCCCAAAAGGCGTCTACGTCATTCTCACACAGTTGCAACATCATTAGATAACTATGTAAGTTAAGTCTTTTCTTCCATGTTGACCACAGCACGTCTCAACTAAATCCAGACCTGTTTGGCTTCGTTTAAGTTTATGTTTGTCACATTAAAATTTTAACAGCAAGATACGTTTGTGCTGTTAAACCACTCTAACACGCGTGTCTGGTTACTTTATTTTTCATGAGTCATGCAGATTGATCCCAGAGCCAAGATCAGCTTTACATCAGTAACCTGGCATGTTGAGGACGACACACACAAATTAAACTTTACTTTGGCATTTTCATCAGTGTGGAGTTATTCAATTATTCTCCAACTGAATTTCAAAACATGTTGTGAGCCAGTTTTTTTTCCAAATCCATCTGAAAACTTTCCTCTTTTCTTTTAACATGTTGCAAACAAGTACATTAAAGCCACTGTCTTTTAGATAAGCAACTCAAAAAAGATGATTTCCAGATACTTCGCAATATTTAATAGTCACAACATGAATGAAACTGCTGGTCATTGAAAGACAAGCAGAGTCAAATGTTCTCAAGATGATACATACTACAGCATTTATGGCACAAACTGTACCATAAAACACATGTGAATTGAAATCCTTCCTTCTAAAGTCCCTGGCCCGTCCTCTGGCTGGCTCCATTTAGTTACCTTTGCTGTCTGTTGAGTGAAAACAATCTTATAATAACAGCTAATTTTCAGATTATCTGACACAGTATTTTAATTCAAACTTTCACTATTTAAAGGCATACGCCCCTGATGGTTAAATAGTAAGGACTTCTTGAGACTCAGGGACCAAATTTTATGACATCACGACTGCCAGGCTGTCAAAGGCTGTACTGTGTCTGAGAGAGACACAAGGTGTCCTTTGGCATCAGCGCAATGATGCGGTGGTTTCAGCAATGCTTGATGCTTGGAGCAAATGCTGCCTTTTTAATGAGTAACAAAGTCCTCATTAGGAAGGAAGAATGCATTAAGCTGCAGTTAACTTGATGTATTGGTCATTTGTTCGCAGACACACATACTGTACATGAGCAAGAATGCTTGCATATCACTTTGAAATAATTGGTATCATTAAATGCTGGACCATAATTATGGTGGCTAATGAAATGACATACAGGAACCACCGTAATATCATGAGGTATACATTATAACTCGCCAACAGAATACTGTACACAAAAATAAATCGCGCGGTTTAGGAACGCGAGTATGTCGGCTCAATTCCAAAACGGCCTTGTGAAACATCAAAATTACGGCAGCTCAACAAGGCAGCTTATGCTTTAAAGTTAAAAGAATTTATATCTTTGTGTCCTCTCCAAAAATAAGACTTTACATCTTTAAAACTACCTGTTTGGATCTTCAGTAGCAACATGTGTGCAAACCTGTGGACAGAATGTGACATCAGCTTTGGTAAAAGAAAAACACACACAAACTGTGATCCAGTACAGTTGCATATATATTTATACTCACACTTGTGGAGGCTTTTGACTCACTGCAGTCTCCTTCTAAATGATAATTGTCACTGCTCAGAAAATTACTATGCAATATAGCTGGAAGAAGCAAGGAAGTGGATTCACAAAGCAGCTGCGGTAGTTTGAAGAAACTTTCCCAGTTTTCCAACTGTTGCAGCAGTTTTGACCCACAGATTTCGTGCTTTGGGGAAATCTCTGTGCTTGTACAATAGTTGATGGAAGCAAGCATCCAGCTTGTCTACAAATGTACCAGAAAGCATGTTGCTGAAACTGGGAGATCCACAACCAATCCAAACAAAACCACAGCACAATGGGCACCAACGAATGTGGAAACGCTGATCAGATGTTGCATCAGCACAAGAACAACAGCAGCAAAAATAAACTAAGCATTAGGGGGACGAGGGAATAAGTTGTGGGACTGTTATGTTGGAGACCTTGATATGACTCAGCTTTCATAGAATTAGTTCATTAGTTTCACATGAGAGTGAGATGTTCACATCTCTTATGAGTCCAACTTGTAATCATGGTTTTGCTCTTTCTGCCTTTTTGGCTCAGTTCAGGCAGCAAACGTGAAGTGTTAGAGAACAAAAAACGATGTGATGTAGGTGAGCAAAAAATCAAAACTTGGTTTAAAATGCAATCTTTTGCAATGTAAAGCCTTAATTCACAATAATAAAAAAGAAGCTTTAGTGCCTTTCTGCAATACAGGAATGTGTTACCTTGTGTCTAAAATTAGTTATAAGACAAGGCAGAGTGGCGTAAATGTTGTTATTATAATATTTCAGAGAGGATCTTTATCAATGATAACGTCACAAGAAGATGTTTTGATACCATGAATACATGGGGTCGTAATAATACAGCACTATAGGACTTAGTTATGTGTGCTTGTGCAGTGTTGGATGATGGGTCCTTTAGACTAGAGGGCTACATTGGGATTGGGATCCTATAGAACTGCAAGTTGAGGGATCCCAAATGCACATTTTTAGGTGTGAGTCAGGTTCTTACATTGGTTCTTGTATTTAGTAACCTCAGCTACGATGACTTGGCTGTGTCAGTGAAGTCCAGAGGAGTTAAGGCGTTTGACACAGAATTACAACTGAGATGGTTTTAAAACTGATGGCGAGTAAAGGAAAGTATAACCGCAAAAGATGATTGCACTCTTGCTTAAAGATTTTTAATTTCTTGATTCTCACATTTTTGGGTTTTGATTCACAATACATGAGGTCACACATGCCGTTCAGATATATGGCTGAGCTCAGAAGTCAAAAGTGTCAAGGCCGCTCACGTCCGAAAAAAACTCCAGAGGAGAGCTATGTTTGGGCCAAGCATTCTTTGCAGTCTGGTCAGAGAAGCTTTTGTTTGCTTTTACTTCATTTATTGAGTGTTGTTGCTTGTATATTTCGTAAGCTAACCATGTTATATTACATTTAACTGACTTCATGATAGGAATATTCAAGGGAGTCCATAGTTATAAATACGTAAATGCAGATAGTTGAGTGTTTTTCATGAATGTGGGAGAAGAAACAAAATCAATGGAATTGCTGTGTGCAAATAATGAGAATGTGCAGGTGCAGGTTGTAATGGTGAGAGATCCACCAGGAGCAGGATGAAAACACAGCCCTGCATGGGGGTCCGTGGTAGCGTCTGAAGCCACTGGGGTCCTTCCCAGCAGAGCTACGACGGCCTGAGTATGGGCCGGGCTTTGAAAAGACAAGAAAACAGTTCGGTGACTTGGTTAGTTTTCTTCTTTGCAAACGAAGCAGTGAACCTTTTGATAACATCTGTCTTGGCTGTATATTGTTGTGCAAGCACGAGGATGATCATGGAGCTGTCTAGAGTTTAAAAACTTCCCAGCGCTTCTTCTGTTGTCATGATAAGACTGACAAGTTTGCTATAAATAAGTGAACCCTCTGAGGATGCTGAACAGATTTACCTGCATCGCCTGGTTGTTGATCTACCACAGTCTGTACTAAGTAAACAAGATTTGTTTTTATTTTTGCTATTTCAACACTATTTTAATGAGGGAAGTTACATGGAGTACTAGTCATGACAACAGGTAAAAATAGCAATTACCCGGTACTATAATTTATTCCCGTCGTTTGGTCGGTGTGGACTTCAGAAGAAGAAACCAACATAATTGAAATGCCAGCTAACTATTACAAGTGGTGTCCCAGCGATGTCCTCATCTTATGTTACTACATTTTAGTGCTTTTACATTTTAGGCCCTCAGTCAACCCTCTGACCCAGAAAGACACCAGTGAGGTTAACCGCTAAATAAACTTTAACATCTATATCTTCTCAACCCCTTGAACCTGGCGAGGGACTTCTACAACCGACGTGACTGTGGATCAGTGAGGTGTGCTGGGACAATAAACTATTCAAGATTTCTTTTTAAAGAAATTCATTATATACAGTTTACTCTCTGAGAAAACATCTTAATCTACAGATATGTAAGTATTTAGTTATTTGCAAATAATAAAGACTAAATCAAAGAGTGGACAATGAAAATGCTGGAAACCCACTGAAATGCTGCAGGGGGTTCACACAACAAATGTCTCTCAACCGAAGACAACAAACAGGCAATAAACTGCAGGAAGCGGCAGAATTAGTGCCTCAGTATATCACAGCGAGGTGCACCTCCACAGACACTAAAAACAAGCCAGATCTCTGAAGTGTAAACTGAAATGATGTGTGTCGTAGCAGCATCTCAACCATTCAACTTGACATTTCAAAGATGTTTAGTCCCGCGGGTGGGGTCAGGCATCTACAAACAAGGCCACAGTCTGTCAGGTCAAGCTGTCATGAAGGTGTGCTGGTATGTGTCAGGTGCTCTTATACGCAAGTGCAGCATCTCATTTGTGTTGATAATGTAGTCACATTACAGTTTCATTAACTACTTCTGTGCTTTGATATCCAGAGTTAGAAAAAACCTCAGTGAACTGCTGAAATCTGGTGAGATTCAACGGTCAGCCTAACCTCAGATAACATGAGATGGAAACGGGCATTCCAACAGTCACACCTCAATACTTTGAAGAGAAAACAGATAAGTACACAAAGAGAACTCCTTGACTGGTGCAGATCATAACAGCAAGGCATGAAAGAGGCTGCCATTTCCACACAATCATGTTTATCCCCAGTTAATACACAGCTATTAATCCTAACCTAATGACGAAGTGGTTTCATATGTTAGAGATGCTGGATTTTAGGCAGACCAGATGGCCTGGGAACATCTCTGTATCCCATGGGGACAAATGAAGGAGGTGGTTGAAAGAGGGACGTCTGGGCCCATCGATAAAGCTTCTATAACCCTGAGGCCTGAATCTGGATGGATGGATGGATGGATGGATGGATGGATGGATGGATGGATGGATGGATGGATGGATGGATGGATGGATGGATGGATGGATGGATGGATGGATGGATGGATGGATGGATGGATGGATGGATGGATGGATGGATGGATGGATGGATGGTAAGAACAAAGTCCAAGACATCAATGTCTCAGGCAGCAGAAACCTATTGAGGAAGGGCAGAAAGTGGAGAAACTACGGAAGGAGAAGCCTCTGCACATTATGTACCTCTGGCAGATTGAAGATGTGGCTGATATCCTAAAGTCTTACCGTATTAGAAAAGGCTAGTTTCAAAAGATACAGTAGCTGAAAAGTGTACAGAACATCTGTACCAAGTATTGATTAGCAGTTAAAAAGTTGAAATGGTTAAAATCCAGACTGTTCCACTGGTGATGGCCAACCAGCTGGACATTGTGGTGGTCGACTCCATGAAAACAGTGGTGATAGATGCAGCAGTTCCAGCCAGTATCAGCATCAAGAAGGAGGAGCATCAGAAGCAGGAATAATATCAAGGCTTGCGAGATGATGTGAAGGATGTGAAAGGTGAAGGCAGCAGTGGTGCCATCTAATAAACGGAGCACCTGGAGCTAAGGCCTCCAAACTGGGAAAGAAACTCCAGTTAGTTCCAGGAGCAACATCACTGTTTTCTGTCCAGAAGAGCACAGTTCTGGAACCAGCAGAGATACTTCATGGACCCCTGAATTTTACAAGGCTGTGGTAGAGAGCGACCACCCACAATGATTGGTGAAAGGGAGATTCCTGGGAGCAGAAGTAAAATCCTTATAAAATAAATCATAACTTCACACCAGAATCTTATTAATCTTGGTGAAGCATGTTGGCAACATCAGAACCTTTAAAACTATGACGGGAGGTTTTGGCAGAGGTGAGGCATGACTTGAAGAAAGTACTGCAACAATCCAAACCAGAGGCCTGGAAATGGGAGTCTCCCTTACTTACCCACACGGCATACAGAACATCCCTTATCACCCAGGTCCAAGCCCCCAATCATGTTTTTTTGTTTTCACCAGTAAACATGCTGTTATCGAGGACGACAACCACAACTAAACATGAAAAATAAAATAACCTGGAAATATTTTTGTATACGTCTGCTTTATACAGATTGGTTTTATGATGCTTTGATCATTCAGTTGCAGAGTGATGAAAAGAATCCAGTCGTGTAAGAAGGAAGATCCAAATAACCATCCAGAATACGGGAATATGTTCTAAAGGAGATGGGCCGCTGCCCTGCCAGATTGTGAGACAACCACTTTAGCCACTTGCTCAAACTCTCTGTTATCTCACTGCAGACAGATGCGTTTATTGCTGCTCAGCTGATCTTGAGGCCAGAGAAGCCTGATGAATAAGCAAAATTGACTTCTAAGTAAGAAATCATCATTCAGTGCACCACTGAGGCTCAAAGAGTCCTGACTTAGGAATCCTGTTTCTAACCATTCTTTGAGCAGACATAACACAAGATTCAAAGAGGAACATAATGTCCTTTGTTATTGCTACTCTGTGGTTGCTGCTTACAGCGAATAAAGAATTCAGGCACTTGTAAACTTTAAATAGAACCACAGAGGAGAAGGCTGGCAAATGCAGCGTGGTTAGTTGTGCTGCCACCGAGCAAAAAGAGCAGCCTCGTGCCCATGCCTCTGAGACGCATTGACTACAGAGTGTTGGATGAAAACAGTACCACAACAAGACAACTATATGGGATTTTTTTGGGAACTTACTGGAATTACTAACTGTTTTCATTGACTGATGTTTTCGATATTTACAAGTTATCACAGGTTATTCAAATTTAAACATGTAGAAGAAGCAGGTTGCTTCACCTTCACCATTTTTTGTTCTTTTTTTTGCTTAAGTGCACTCACCATTTTTCTCAGCATCTCCTTGTGTTGCTTTAATCAATGAGATCCTCACTATGATTCAGCGTACATTTCTCATTTTTAAAGGGCATCACTGAACGAAGAGCACTCTGATTTATAGTTGTGTTTAATTCAAAACTGCTAGGTTCATTCACATGTAATCTGGGGATTTCATTACTTGGTTGGTCAGTCTGGTGAAGCGCTGCAGGAAAAAAGAGCGTATGAGGTGAATCTGAGTGGTGGAGGTATTCATTCATCCTGCGTGGCATGTTCCTCTTCTCTGTCTGCGCTAACTCACTTCCCTCCTCCGTCCCTCTCTGCCAGGAGGCTGACCTTGACTTTTGCACTATTTAACTCAGTGGTCCTGACAGATCACATGTGTTAGTTACCTATAAAGCTGCATCTAAATACAGTGCTATTACATTGGTCTCGACTACAACCATGCTTTTCTTTTTCTTTGATCTTTCTCAGAATGCAATACTTTATACGATGTCTATGTGGCTGATTTTTATTATCTCAAAATCTGAAGCAGCCAAAGTTTCTTTAATTTTACCCCCGTATGTGTTCCCTATTTTGTATTAAACAGAAATATTTTCTTTCATCTCAAATGAACCTTCTTGGAAGCTTCTGGAGGCAGTCTCCCAGATCGGTGGGTCACAGCCCTCACAATGCTCCAGTTACCACTGGCACTACTGACGTCACCTTCAACCTTATGCCCCCATGGAGGTAATTATCATATTAGGGACATCTTTGTGCAGCCTCTACCTGAGATCTTGTCTGGTTTGGTAAAGAAAGCGAGGTTCTAGTCAGATGACTAAAGACCTTCATGCCAACATGTTGATGGGAAACACATTTATATAACACATTTATTCATTTAAACCAGTTTTACTATGATTTATTTCAATAGAGTCAAACAACCAAAGAAAGTTCAGTTTTCCAAAACACCCTGTTAGGTATGTGCAACCATCATTTCAGCTCATTTCTGTTCAGTAACAGAACAGTGACAAACGTTGCGTGTTGATGTTCGTCTGAGGCTGTATTCGCCCGGTTCTAAGACCAGCTGGCATCAGGTGAACTCTATTATGTTTTTACACATAACAACAGGATTAAAACTTTTCCATGACTAATTATTACTTTCTACAAACAGTGCATTTGAAACAAACAGTGTTTTATTGCACAGCAAGTAAAACGACTATTATATCAGTATCGTGTTTGCCATATTTCATTTGATGAAAACTGTAATATACTGAAAACAATAAACTAATAGAGCTGTAGGTTCTTGCAGCATGCGGAGGACTTTACTGTTCCCTGTTACAGACTTGTCCTTTTTGCATTTCAATGCAAAGTAATACCAGAAACAGAAGTATACAGACTGTTGTTTGCATGGTGGTTTTTTCAGTTAGATAACTGTATAACAGTGACCTGTAAACACAGGTGTCATCTCCTAAAAGCTGCTTTTAAGTTGCTTGGCAGCCTGCGGGGTTCTCGTCTGGCTTCTGATTTTTCCTTGATTTGATTTATGACAGAATTTATTTGATGATCTGGAGTCAGACGCAGGTTCTCTGCTCCAAGTCAATGTTACATCACAGCTCAAAGGTGTGGATATGAAGAAACGCCATAAATAGATTTTATTTGGGGTATGTCCTCACATAGTGACCTATCAGGACAAATGTATTAATAGCCCATCATATGGTGTCTGGCATTTATGTCACTGTGTGTTGTCCGTTTACACTCCTGACAGCCACAGTAATTCTTTAAAAAGGAGTGTCTCATACATAATTGCTGCAAAAACACACCCAAGTCTTTATGTAACAGCTATTTTTTTATGTTTTAAATTTTGTAAACCAGTTTTCATTTCAACAACAAATACTCCAGAAATCCTTTGTAGTAACTAGTTCTTCCCTCCTTCCCGGTTTGATGTTGTGCAGTAGTCGCTGCTAATTTAGGCCGAGGCGCCAGTCACAGCTGACGCCGAGAGAAAGGCGAGGTACGAACTCCAGGGGTGAAGCTCCACAGATTCACAGCGCTAATCGCTGCACCTTAGGGCTGATCATACAAGAAATCATTATCGTTTTTAATGTCATGATATCCCACACAGGGCGAGGAGGTCATTCATCCGGGAGCTGCTCAGCGTAGTCGCTGGATCTCCAAATTGAAAGGAGCTTTGGCATCCGCTCAAGAGGCCTTTCTGGTTGTCTCTTTAATCTGCCCTGCTTTTTTTCTTTTTTTTTGGTTTCATTTAATTTCTTTTTGTTTGTCTTTACCTTTTTTTGGGCACAATATCAGCTCCACTCCAAATGCCACCGAAGACTAGTTTATTCCACCTTAGAGTCATTTTAAAGATGCAAACTGTCCATCTATGATCTACATCCATTTCATCCTGTTCAGGGTAATGGGGTTCTATTCCAGATGTGAACCCTGAACAGATAACCAGACCATCAGAAACCAAGATGACAAACTCTTTTTTTTTCTAATCCTAAGCAGGTCGACATGCATGTTTTTAACTGACCGATTTAGCTTATTTTAATATGGCTCATCAACTAAAGGTCTGCAGCTGGTCCAAACACATTGTAGGGGCTGCATACGTGAGACCACATCACTCCTGTTGTAGCCTTTTTGAGTGGTTATCCATCCATCCATCCATCCATCCATCCATCCATCCATCCATCCATCCATCCATCCATCCATCCATCCATCCATCCATCCATCCATCCATCCATTAATGAGCAGAAGGTGAATGCAGGTTGCAAGTCTGTGGGTAGCTGTTTCTTTATACATTTCTAAGAATAATTTTATCATATTAATATTTTTATAATTATTTTTATTGTCTTTAAGTGGATTGGATCCATGTCCAACAAGAATACTAAAATAATTTGAGTATATACACCTGGTGGCTCAGAAATCACACAAGGAGTCCTCAAATTTCAACAGCAACCCCTGAGCTTTGAAACAGATTAAACCTTTAAATCAGATCCGCCTCAACATTACCCACTTTTAAATCCTAGCTAAAGACTCTGACCTTCATCTAACCCTGCTTAAAAAGGGACTCTGTTTCTTTGGTATGCATTGTATTTAATCCATTTATAGCGTTTAGATGGTCAGATTGCTTTTGCTCTGTGTATTATGTTTTGCTCTTAACATGTTATTGTGCTGAAATGTTTGGCTTTATAGATGAACATGACTGGACTGCTCTCAAGCAATACAAGAAGCTTTAACAACATAATGCTTTAGTTTTTTATTATATTTCAGATTGTGGCAGACTGGACACAGCATCTCAACTCCTGTTAGGTTGAATTTAAAGTGAAAGAAGGATCAGTTCACTGGAGAAACTTTAAATTGCGGACAGAAGCACAAATAGTGGACAAAGTAATCGAAGAAATTGTCAAACAGTCCTGAAAGTTGCCCAGAACTGCTCAGTTCTGAGACCCAAGGCTCACTAAACCAAAGACTAGATTATGAAACATAACTGCACTTTTATTTCCTACAATTTAAATGGTTTGCCCCTTTTTTGACCTTTTTAACCTTATCTTTATCTCACACTCAAATGACAAAACTTCCATCATATATACAATTATAACCTAATGAGCTCACTGTGTGGGACACTTTAGCCCCTTTTACTTGGTGGATACCCCGCAACAGGTGGATCTAGTGTGCTGCCTGTCCTTTTGACACTGACTGACGTGGGAGGGCGTGTCGAGCTGGCCCGTGAAATGCGGGTCAGGTCAAATGTAAACAAAACTAACCCGGGGTGGCGGGTCGTGGAAGGAATTTGTTGATCACGTAACCTGAGTACAACCCACAAGGGCAGTTTTTTTGTATTTTCTATTTTTTTTAAATAATTTATCATTAGTATTTTATTAAATAAGGAAACAGCTGATGAGAGTAACAAAAGCAGCAGGACGTCATAGGTAGGGCCTATAGCTGCAAGATGAGTAACTGCGGAGATAAGGAAATCCGCGAGCTACTCAGCCTTGAAGATGAGGACTCCATAAACCAGCACATGTCCAGAACCATAAAGGAATGTCCATTCTTTGCACAACTGGCCATAAAAACGAGGAACTGGAGCTTTGCAAGAAGCAAAACCCAGCCAAAAAACATTCACCCCAATGTTCATCCATTCCCGTTTTGAAAATTACACCAGTGTGATAGCGTATTTCATCCTGCGACATAGAGATAATACTCATTCTACACACCCACACATCTCTCTGTGTTTATATTACCCAAGTCGCGTGATACACGCGTACATCATCCAGTGATAATAGCAGGATCTAATCTAAAAACGCCTTTTGACACATGACAGATCCAGGAATCAATCCACTGACCTTCCTGTTGGAGGAAAACCAGCTCTTTCCCTCTGATGCCCCACCACCCCAGCAAGTTTAGCTACAGTTGTGTGTATTGGGAGTAAAACACATATGTAACAGTGCCTCATGAAAATTCACTTTTATTTTGCTGTAAATGCACAACTATGCGGATGTTTCTCTGTCTCTCATCAATAATTGATTTCAGGATGAGGATAAACAGTGAGCTGCTGCTGCGGCTTTCAGATGATGCTGCAAACACAGCTGCTGGATGAGTGAGCTAACTGAAGTGTACAACCGGCAGAAAAGCAGTTTTAGTGGTAATGGAATTGCAGTGATGATGTTCTGATAATCTCTAGAACAATGACAACATGTGGTGGAATGACAGCGGACGTGCATACAGGTAATCTTAGCAAATTAATCGGCTTTTGAATTAATCATTAAGGCTTTTTAAAACTGTTTAAAAAATCATGAAATCTGACACTGATTGCTAAATGATAAAGAAATATAACAAAAATAACATTATTAGGAAAATTTGGTTGCTGTGTGTCTATTGTCCATGTTGGTGTTCAATATTTTTTTCTTTTAATTTTGCTTGGCTATAATTAGATGTGTCATTGTTTGTCATGTGTCATAGTTCAGACAATAAATGACAGCACAAAACAACAAGTGCAGTTGACAGTTTTGATATGCAGTAATTTTCTTGGAAATGTTTGGAGGAAATGTTTTTATCAAACCAAAAAACAAAAAGTCTGTGGGAGGCATAAATGCATATGAAGGGCTCTACGTAAGACCTTTTTGTTTTTTTGGCTTTTAATTTAAAAGAACAGAACACGGAGAGAGAGAGAGACAAATAACCATGCCCGGTCCCTGCTATGTACAATTTAAAATCACCAATCAATCAAACCTAAGAAGTTTGTGCTGCATTTTATTGTATGAAAAGCGCTATATATAATAATATATATAGTTTGGTTGATTGATTGAACCTGTGGACCTCGTTCAGAGTCACGTTAGTCAGTAGGAAGTGTATTGTTTGTGTCAATCATGGTTCATGTGTTTGTGCGAGATCAAATTTTTCAGCCAGTAATTCAAGAAAAGCATTTTTTTAAACACAAACTTTGACTTTTCATGTCTAAACGTTGAACCAATTAGTTGTAATGTGTTAAAAAACAACTGAAACCAAAACTATGATCCATGTAAAATGTAATCAAAGCTGTTCTAACGTGAGTATTTCTTAAACATAAAATTACAATAAACACGATAAACAAATTGTGAAAATTGAATGCATAAATGCATCCAATTATTTTCCATTAATTCATTATAATCGATTTATAATTCAGTTCAGATGCATATCATGTCAATTCATTTAAATAATAATAATTAAATCCCACTTCCTGTGCTTCCCACTTCTATTTCCACTTCCCAATTTCCATTTCAAGTAGAATTACTTACTGCTTTTCTATACGACCAACACTGTCAAATGTCACAAATACCTTTTTAAGCTTTCATGAGGTTGTTTTAGTCCTGTTTAGTGCAAACATGTAATGGAAAAACTTTTTTTCATATTTTCACGTCTCCAGCATCACTGGATGCGATGTAGTCGGTCATATGACCAGAAATAAAGAAAGATGATGAGCAATGTGTGGACCGAGGAGGAGACGGGAATGATCATCTGCTGTCTTCATCTTCTGTTGACTATTTTTGCAGCTGTAGTAGCAGCAGTCACAATGATTTGTCGAAAAGAAAATGATGTTTCCATTTATCTTCTTTGAAGTCAAGAACATATTCTTCATTGTTTTCAAGGGAAGTCTCACAGGACAAGCTTCTGGGAGAGTTATGTCCTTCCACATGACATGCTGGAAACACCGGCCCCCCGCAGGGGTTCCATGTCACAGTTTCAGAAGTGTCACTTTTGTTTTATGAAAAAGTGTCATGGAAATCCATCTCATGGTGAAGAACTCCCTTCTAACAGGAAGAAACACCCCCATAACCAGGCGCATGGTGGGTTAGTTCAGGACTCTTCAAGTCTAGTCAAACAGCAGCCTGTGATTTTAAGTACAACATCTAATATGGGTTTTCTTTGGCACCTAAAGGCAGCACGAAAAGAAAAACGATAGTCTGACCTTCCATCCCATTCTCACAAGGCCCTCCGCGGTCATAGTCCCGCCACCCCGGGCTTTATAATTCACTCAGATGCAGACTGCCCTGAGCTGTTCACACGTAGCGTCTCGCCCATAAAACGTTTTTTTTTTAGTTGCACATGTTGCTGGAAAGCCATGCTATCAGTTTTTTGTGTTTAAAGCTAAACAGTTGGCTTTAATTTTCTCTCATCTCATTGGTAAAAACAAGGTCACCAAGTCAAGGATGAGTTTACATTGAAACTGTTCTTGATGTCTATATGGAAAATGAGCACACCCGCATGCACACGAAACCGTTGGATCTAAGCCAACATCTGCTGACGTGACACATGCAGTAAACTGAGGGGCCAGTTTACTTTGTCTGCATTTATAAAAACAAAGATCAAATTAAGACGTCAAAAGGTAGATTGGGAGTGACTTTAAAAGGCTTTGTTTTGTTCTTACATCTTAGTTTTATTTTGTTTTTTCTGAACTCTGAACTCTGGATTTTAGCAACAACCATATATAACTACATTAATGTTCAAACTAAGCTCTTGATAACTGATGCATATTTACTACATCTTTCTAAGACCTCTGCACCACCCCCAGAAGTAAGACAATAAAAATGTATAGATTTATACAATTAAAAACAAATATTTGACACTGCAGCATGCATCCAAACAGCAAGCCCATCAATGTTCAGTTTTTCATTGTGGTGGATCTGCTTGTACTTCCATTAATTCTCTACACTTTTTAAGACTAGTAAAAATGGCCTTTAAAGTGCATCTAATAATATAAGCTAGAATAATTGCCTGCTGATTGAGTTTTGATACCTTCTCTCCAAATTCTGAAATGCTTCTTCAGTGTGAAGATCAACTTCAGGCCAGTAACTGAAACTGACACCCTTTTTAAGTCGTATCTGCTGATATGTGAACCGAAAGAGTTTAGTTGCAGTAATTTATTCAAACTGGTAACAAAGACGTGCTCGCTGTACCAATAGCATTTCATCTATACTGGTCCTCCTTGCCTCATTAAGAAATCGTGTCAACTCTAATTTGCATGAATGCAGTCTTTGTAAACACACACTAATTTCCATTTTCTGTTCTCCTGAATTTTCCTAAAACTGGAATTATCTAACAGAAACATAGCTGATGAAGCTTTCTGGTTTTTGCTGCATCAAATCAGACACGGACTGACTCAACTAACTCACTGAGCCAAAACCCCGCGCAAATGAAATGTTCCTCCTCATCTAGTTAAATGTGTCATTCATGTTTTCCTTCTCTCTGTTTCATCTGAAAGGTTTTGCGGGTCCCGTCGGATGCCATTCTCTTGCACCACACAGCTGTGATAACAATGCAATTAAATTTACACCGAACAACATCATACTCTCACTGCAGCAAACGCCAGTGATCTATGAATGCCCACAGAGCAGACAAAGCTCATTATGCACCTTGATGTCTGTAACTTGATTTTATCCATTATCCATCTAAAAGGAAAAAGAAACAAAAATGAGCATTTCAAAGCCCATGTTTCATATTTGAAAGAATGTTACCAAATGTATTTAATGTTAAAGCTGTTCCCCAGAAATTCTACATATTAATTGGTTAAATGTTGTTCATTAAATCTCATTATGCATCAGTGTCAGGGTGTACCTCTGCCGTACGCTCCAGCAGACCCCCACAACCCTGCATTGGAATCAGCATGTACAGTGACTGAATGATGACCAATGAGCTCACAGATTATGATTTGGAAGCACAAACAAGCACATAACTGGTGGTTCATTTAGCCAAGTAGAGACTCCGAGACTCAAAACTCAAAGATAGTTATATGTGTGAAAAGAGTTTAACACAAACTTTAAGAAAAAGTCTATACGTGTGCATGTGCATGTGCATGTGTGTCCGTGTCTCTGAGAGGTGGAGACAGACCCAGATCAATGAAGTTGTAATGAAGGTGATTAGATCTCCTCTATCTGTTTGAAAAGCTTGATGGATTTTTTTTCTTTTTTTTTTTAAGTCTCCTTGAAAAGGTGTCTTTGTGGGAACCATCTGGAGTTTTCGTATAAATCAGGCCGAGGACAGTTGAATATATTGGAAGAATGAAAACAGAGCTGGAAGTAAGAAAAGTGATGACATTTGTCCTCAACTTCAAAGGAAAGAAAAGGAATCCCGACTTTATACGGCTGTTTTTGTCTCCTGTTTTTTTGTTTTGAAGATTTTTGGCACTGAATACATCTCACATCTCTGCATTCATCCTGGAGCTGCCTTCTGCTGCCTTCATCACACCAAGCGTAGACATTTGGAAGTCTAATCCACTGCAAACGTGTATGTTAGTTTAGGGGTTCCTCGCTCGGATTCTTGCACTTACTCCCCTCCCCTCTGTCATCGTCTTCTTTATCGCCCTCTCCGACTCTCATCTTCTTTCTCCTCGTTTCTCTCTAACTTTTCTCTAATCTTTCTTCCCCTTCTCTGACTTTTTCTTACTCCTTTCTTACAACAACCTTTTTGTCTTCTCCACCATCTATGGTGTCCATTTTGTCGTATTTTTTACTTTAATTATTTTCTTGTATTTCTTTTTTGCTTATAATCTCCCACAGCTCCTCCTCTGTTCTCCTTACCCCCCTTCTGAACATCACAATATGTCTTCCTCCTTCTCCTACATAGTCCTTAGTCCTTCATCTTTGTTTACTACACACCTTTTACTCCATCCCCTCTGCCTTTAAACAGCCATTTTTTTATTTCTCACACCTCATTTACCTCCATGACCATATCGTTTCCTTTTCCTTCTGTAACTCTTTGTGAAAACCACTTTCTTACTTTTTCATGTTGACATCTTCATATTTCCAGCTGCGCCTGGTTGGAGGCTACATTAACAAAAACAACCTACCTTTCTCTGTATCCAGCATATCAATGCTTCCCTACAATACAGCAACAATCAGTCAATTAACAGTGAATAAAATCACCCTTCAGCTACACAGATTCGAGTTTCTGCAGTTGTGGGTCTAATGATGTTGCAAATCTTTTTCAGTTGAGCGCCCTGTAATTCTTGTTGAAAATATTCACTGTGATGAGAACTGGGAGTTAGGCTGCCATGCACCAGTGGCATTGAAATGTCTAACTGTATCTATCTTTAGGCTGGCATTTTCCAAGCTTCCATGAGCTGAATAGTAGATCTTGGATTACCCAAGAAACATCCCTTAACAATTATCCTCCGCAACTGCTCAGTTCAGATAAAAGCTGAGGTGAATAGTTCCACTTATGTGGGTTTTTATGGTAAGATGTTCCCTGCTACTTCTTTTGATTGAGACATAATAGAAACTGGACTCTTTTCCTCTTTGAATCATCATAACAGACTCAGAGTTGCTGCAAGAGCATCACTGATCCTTAATCAAGAATGTGAATGTATAAGCAAAGTTTTATTTCTGAAAAAGACCTCGACTGAAATCAAACAACAGGTATAAATCCTGCTTTTAGCAGCGATCAGGAGGTCAACATAGTCTTGTGTTTTAACCTCTGCAGCAACAGTTATCATAAGCTTTTTTCGGTTTGTTTTACAGAGCTTCCTGGTTGGTTGACATGGTGACAAGTCCCACCCCTGGCAGCGGTGGCAGCAAATCTGAATCTGAGAACTACTTTTTAAATTGTGCAACTTAGTTCCAGTATGACTTACATTAATTACATTAACATTCATTAAATTTAATTCTCATGTAAATTTCAGCCTCAACCTGAGCTGTGAAATGCTCATTTTAATAATTCCTGCCAGATCAGTTTGAATATTTAGGTGTTAAATATTGATGCAGCTTTCCAACCAACTTGAAACTGGCGCTGGTACTGGTCTGAAGCGGCTGCTGGTTCAGAGCTGAAGGTCCCACAAGAACTGGTTTGCTTTTCTAAATACGTAGAGACGCATCATGACATTACATTTTCAGGATTCAGCTTTATGCAGCACAGCAGAGAGATAAACACCGATCAGGATTCATAGCAGCCGTTTAAGCGTGTGATACTGAAATGTCCAGAAATATTTATCAATGACAATGTAAACACAGTTTTTTAAATTCAGTTTGAAAGTCGAGAGTCGCTTCCTGGAAAGCGTTCAAATTACTGCTATTTCAAATGTTGACTGGTATTTACAAGCAACATTACTGACATTGTTCCCTGTGCATCCATAAGCACACGCAGGTGATGCTGCAGGTGGTCTCCTGCCGCTGTCACAGTACAGAGACGTTGTCCTCCATGGACCGCCGAGCTTCCATTTCGGTGTCCATTCTTTTGTTATTCCTTTAATTCATTGTTTCTTCATTGGCTTGACACAGGGGTGACTTTAACAATGGCAGCTGAAGTGTTTTGGTTCAGATCAAAACATTCAAAAAGCAAAAGACTGGTTGACAGTTTGGCAGTAGCTCCAAACAAGCACTGGAACCACGTTTTAGCTTTTTGCTTCTTTATCTTCATTTAGCACTCAACATCTGGCATCTCAGGAGGGAGGTTCTTGAGCCTCACCATGCACATGCTGTATTTGAAACCTAATCACAATTTGTCAGGCTTGCACTTCTTGAACTTCAGCATCTTTATCTACATTTATTACACACAAACTATTTTATTAAAAAAATTATGTATAATATGATGGTACTTGTCATGCTGTTTATGCAGCTTGTGGATTTTGGCTCCAAAACAAACATCTGGTTGTTTAGATTGTTTTGCTGGTTTGTTTAAAAAATCAGGAAAAAAAAAAAAAAAAGTATATCAGCCATGGCACCAGGTCAACTGAGGTAGACTTTTCCTTTCCCAGCAACATTTTCATCTTCCTCCTGGTGGATTCAGAGGCGTTATCATCTGACCAGATGAGATCATTTGTTCTATTAATTGTGAGTCTTCGTTTAGTTCACTTGTTAATTGCAAATATTGATTAATGTATCACATTAGTCTGGATGTAAAACATTTCTAAAAGTGATGGAATAGCAGCATTAATCTAAATGGGGAATACGGAGTGGGATTTGAAACCACACATTAGGTTAGAGACAGAGCAACAGTGCATCTGTGTCAGGTTATTATGCAGCATGACACAAGCAGAAAGGCTCACACACGCCTCAGAGATACACTCATGGCTACCTGTATTCACCTGGGTGATGTTTCAGTTACAACTCAGCCTTACAAAGGTCTTACAATCTTAAAACACGAGGTGCTGGTGAAGTCTTGAGTAAAATCTCCAACTGCAGAAAGCTGGAGACTTACATGAAAAGCCAATTACACAAAAAATGTTGCACACATCTAAAACCTGTACAAACTATACATAAAAAACAAAAATGTTGCTATTTTGTACAATTTTGGTTGAATTACAAGAACACATTACCTTAAGTTTTGTTGTATATTTTTTTACAAAATTAGAAGCAGATAAAACACTGAATGCAGTCACGTAACAAACACTGTCGGGGACAAAGATTCCTCCCCTTGAAGCAGCAGAGCAGCCACTGCCGGGGTCACAGATGTGCAAGGTATTCCTAGGTTGATGAAAAGCAAATTACGCATAAATAACAGATGTGCGAAATAAAGCCAAATGTAGGCAATTGTCTAAGGAGTTCATATTGATGGTCATCTGCAGATTCCCTTTTCTTCAATAGTTTTACTGAACCACATTGTTGGCATGAATATTTAGATTTTTAAAAAATAACTATTTGAGGTTACCATTGCATCTACGGACGTTTTGGAAATGATATTTATCATATCTAAAATGTTAAACAATAACATGAGCACAATAACTGGATGAAATAAGTATGTTGGTGCCCCCTAGGGATGTGTCCTCTCTCCACTTTGCTTCGCTCTTACACAAATGACTGCACCTCCTCGGACTCCTCTGTGAAGCTCCTGCTATTTGCAGATGACACCACTGTCATCAGTCTTATCCAGAATGGTGACAAGTCTGCATATAGACAGGATGTGGATCAGCTGGTTCTCAGGTGCAGTCAGAACAACCTGGAGCTGAACACGTTTAAGACGGTGGAGATGATAATGGACTTTAGGAAACATCTCCCCTGTGCTCACAGTCCTCAGCAGCTCTGTGTCCACCGTGGAGAACTTCAGATGCCTGGGCACAATCATCTGTCAAGAAGTGGGAGCAGAACATAAGCTCCACCCTCAAGAAAGCCAAGCGGCAGATATACTATCTGCAGCTGTTAAGGAAACCACCGCCCCCAGGAGCTGCCGCTGCAGGTCGACACTCCAGTCATCGAGTGTCCTGTCCACCTCCATCACTGTGTGGTTTGGAGTTGCCACCAAGCAGGACATAACCAGACTGCTGCACACTGTGGGGACTGCAGTGAGCATCATCAGAGCCCCTCTGCCCTCCATCCAAGACTCTACCTCTCCAGGACTTGAAGGAGGGTTGGGAACATCTTAAAGGACCCCTCTCACCCCACACGCAGTCCTTTTGAACTGCTCCTGTCTGCTGGGCGCCTCAGAGCCATAATTTGGGGTTTATAATAATAATAATTTGTGTTATCTTTGTGTTATCTTTTCTCCTCTTTTATCCACCAGTCAAATGTCTTTTAACCACGCATGGCTCATAATCTCTGCGGGGGCTTATGGTGTTTACATTCAACATAATGATTGCGCTGGACACTCACAAATACTATACACACACACACACACACACACACACACACACACACACACACACACACACACACACTCCTCCTGCTATGCATGCAATGTTCACTCTCATAACATTGTGTCATAAATCAATTTTACGTGTGCGTATTGATCAACCCAGATGATGTCCATGCAGTACAGATGTAAACATACACATGTGCACATGCACACATATATACAAGCATCTCATATGTTTCTTCACACAAGCTTTTAGCACCCATGCACAGCTCGCAAACACTTTGACAACACAAACTGCATCTTTCGATTTGCTGACATGCTCGGGTGCACAGACACGGCTAAGGCTTCTCAGCTCATCCATGACAAATACTTGCATTTGGCCGGTGACGTCTCTCACTCTCCCTCCCTCTCTTCTGCCATCTGCCCCATAGTGACACAGCGGCTTAGCATGCTTTGAATTTAACCCAGTCATCCTAGTGTGTAGCAGTGTGTGTCAGCTTTTCATCCAGGACTAAGCACGCTGCACATAACTAAACAGCAGGAAGAGAAGCAGATGGAAGTATATGCAGATTGAAGCCACTAGTAATGCCGTGGATGGAGAGAGGGATGGTGAAGAAGAGAGAGTTTGAAGAGAAATATTTACATTTCTTTCTCATAAACAGCTACTGCCCGTCTCTGTTCAGGAATTATTTTTCTACAAGTGCCCTGTGAGTCAGCAGATGTACACAAACCAACGTTCAAATGCCATGAAGCTTATTAAAACTGAAATATATCCCCATATCCATGCAATATTTGTTGCAGCCTTCATCACACTCCCACGTTATATGGAATTATTTGTATTGCACAACCCCGACCACACCGCTTCACTCCTATAATGTTTGACCCGACCAGGCCTGCACACATGCTGCAGGTGGCTTCTTGTTCATGTTCAATAATGCAGCTGTTTCTGTAACTGTTGTCTGCTGATTGTTTGTATTGATAACTGTTGGTAACCTCAGTTCCTATGTGCATGCAACAGTAGTACTGCATCATGAATAAGTCAGACACCTTTGCCTGATTAGTAAGATCCTCTCTCAGCTGTGGTCAGCATGTTTGACACTCTTGTTTTAGCTTTCTCTTTCAAGCACATTGACATTGTCTTATTTCCGGGTAACACAGTGTCACGGTGGTTTTTTCAAACTGTCACAAAATGAATTGAATTTTTCTATTTTTTTGTGCACATGGACGAATAAGTGATCACATAAAGGATTAGAATCTAATGGTAGACTGACAACAGCTGTAAGGAGCTGTAAGGCATTGGTGGTTGGTTTGTTTCTTATCCAGTTCTGCATCTTCCACACTTCCTCTAGTTCACACTTGTTTCCAGAGGATGTTCACTAGCTGTTTGATTCGGTTTGGACACTAGAAACCAAGTCCACTGCAACACAGACCCTCCAGATCAGTGGTCTTCTATCCTGGTCCTCAGGGCCCCCTGTCCTGCATGTTTTAGAGTTTCCCTGCATCAACACACCTCATTCTAATTAATGGTCATCACCAACTTGTGATCAAGGTCAGTGACGCTGTCATTTGTATCAGCGTTAAAAACGTTTTGTTGTTGTTGTTGTTTTCTTTTCATTTTCAAGCTCATAAAACAAGATCATTTCAGCAACAAGGCAATTCAAGTCCTTTCCATTATGAACACATAAAAGTTAAAGTGCAGTGTCACAATAAAGAAAATGCATTCTTAAGCTGTTTAGTACTGAAATGTTTAGGTCAGATTCAGAATGGTTTAAATAATTCAGTCAAAGGCAGCTGTAAACACATTAAAGAATTTTAGTTTAAAGGGAAAACTAAAGAAAAAGTTAATTTTTGTCTTTGAAATTAAATGTTGGGTATCTGAGGTTTTATTAACTCAAAAGCTTTCAGTTAATACAAACTTGCCATTTTGTTTCAGGCCACTTGAGCTTGAAAATATGTCAGTCAGGGATGAGTTCAGATTCATAGGATGTAGGGGGTCATGGAAAGTGCCCAGAGTCAACTTGTGTTGTAAAAGACGCTGTATGAAAAACTGTATGAATGACGTGTTGGATTTTCTGTACCTCTGAAGGGAGGAAAAAAGCTGTAATATGAATAGAACTTTAAAGATGTTGTAAAATGTGGCTTTTGTACTGTATCTCTATATCATTCCAACCAACAAATGTCCCAGACATTTATTAACATCTTGTGAAACTGTGTGGAGGAGAACCCTAAGTCTCCTTTAACGATTCAAGGATTCATTATCCAGCAGAAACTTTATCACACATTTATTTTGCCATCATGCTGTTTAACAATAACAATGTTTTGGTCGACAGCATGAATGCTCGGACAGCAGGTTTTCCATCAGGATGTGCACCAGAAAATTCCACTCGCCCTGCCAAATCATGACAGACACTTTCTAAATTACCGAGTAGACGCCTTTAATAGAAAAATCAGGTTTTGTTCTTTTTTAAATACATTTTTCAATAGGTTATTGGAGTTGTTACACACTGTTCCTTTATTGGTGGAAAAAAACGAAAAAAAACGGTTTTAAAAATCCTTTTTGAAAAAATGAAACACTCTTGTCAGTTAAATACAGAGTAACACACTCACCCACTTGCACACCCAAACATCGAGCCGCCGTGCTCTGATTGGCTGAACACCTCTTGTATCTGAGTGGAAAGAAGGAGAGGGAGGGTTGACACTGCTGGCCGCCACGTGCTGCTCTGTCACATGACTCTCGGCTCTGATCTCTCTCTGTGACTCGTCCCTCGCTCACTCTTTTTCCACGCTTTCCTTTCTGCTCTGCTCCATTTTCTCTCATCTGTCCACATTCCTCTCTCTCCCATTGCTTTCTCTCTGTGTCACGCTCTCACCTCCTTTCTTTCTCCCTTCTCTCACCCTCTATCCTCAAGCGTCTGCTCTGTCTCCTTAATTTCTGCCCTCTGCTCACTTTCCTTCTGTTTCTCATCTCTCTAATGAGATGGATTTGCATTGACTCGAGCAGTGCAGCATATGCAACAAAACACAACAATGTAAGTAAATGCGTGACTCAACACGGAAGCGATCCCTCGCATCTTCGAATCTTCGATGTCTTACTGCATGTTCCAATGAATTTGAAATTAAAACAGACATCAGGGACATGATAATAATCAATTATGGTGCTGTTTACAGTTTCTGCCCTTCATCACTTTTGTCAGCCTTCTCTTCTTTCTCCATCTCCTTTGAGTTTCTCCCTCGCTCTCCCTCTCCTCCTCCCCTCTCTACATTGCAGTCACTCATCCAGGTTTGGTGGCTAAATCTGGTTGCCAGTTTAGTCTTCTGAGCCTCTCCATTACGACCCCTCCAACAAATTCATCGCTTTGTGCTGCCAGCCCACTCGCTGGAATATAAACACACATTTGCTGTATACCTGCAGGCAGCCGGAACACATCATACTGTAGGGAAAGGCAAAGGGAAGAGTGCGTTTTCCCATGCAGAGACATGAAAACACTCTCTATAGGTGCACGGAGGGGTAGCTTATGTTGTTATTCAACTGTCAGATAAAGTATTTTATATGTTCTATATAACCAACTGAGAAGAGTTATGTTTAATTAATTAGGTTAACAGGAAGTTACTTTTTATATACCACATAACTGAGCGTGATTATATAATACAGCATGCCGAGATGAGAAGTCTTTCGAGAAGTCCCTGCTGTGTCTTTACATCTCTTTGCATCAAACTTCGAGCTGAATGTATAAGTGATGGCACAGCTCAGGATCAAAGGCACGCAGAGTTAAACATCATAGCTGTATCTACGGCAAATGGGCCGCCACGCTGCAATACAGTAATCTAAAGACCCGGAGCAGTGGTCACTCTAAACCTCCCGCCATAAAAACCGAGGTTCAAAGTGGAAAGTCTTTTTGAGGGGAAAAGGGGGAAGGGGAGGAAAGGGATGATGGGGCACTCGGATGGGAGAGAAGTGGAGCAAATGAAGAAAAATCAAACATTCAGAAAGGCAGAAAATGGATTCCTTCTCAAGTGGATATAAAGAGCTTCAGCAGTGAACTGAAAACACTTTTCAAGTGAGAACCAGTCAGCAGCAAAACCTCCCTGCCTGATTTCAAAGAATTTGTTTTGACAAATGTCACTGTGTGTTTATACTTTTACCTATAAGGTCCATTAAACTGTATTTACTGCAGCAGTGTTATAAAACAAAACTGGACCATAAGCTGAAAAATGAAACAAAAAAGGAATAAAATACTTATAAAATAATATAAAACTAATACTGTTTAATTTTATATGGAAAAATGTACTCTGTAATATTAATATATGCATTTTAGAACTGATCTTTATTTGATTTTCAGTTGCCATTTGGTTAATTTCAGATATTTTCTTTCTTTTTTTTAATCAACTTTATAAGAAAAAAACATTTCTCAGCCTCTCCAGAAAAATAAAAGTCCTACATGAAATGCTTATAAAATCTCTATCAAACAAACATTCAGTTTTTTTAAAATGTGTTTATTTTAATGCATTTTAGCGTCTCATCCATAACTGGACAAATCCTCTGTGATGTAGGTTTTTGAAGGCGTGGTTCATCCCTGGTTACTCCAAAAATGAGAAACTACCCAGGCTGGCAGCTGGTTGCAGCACGTCCACCTTCATCTGGCTCCAAGCGACTTCAGCTCACCATATTCTCACTCCTGATTGTAACTAACGCTGCCTTTTGTTCATCTCGGTTCTGTCCATCTGACCTTGTTTCAGATGTGTCCACCAAAACATCTGACTCTGGTCGGCTTGCTGTGGTGAGGCTGGTCAACCGGAAACCACCACCTCTGCACCCTTTCAGACCAACCTGGAAGAGTGACCTTTCCCACGTTAATTACTGTGTCCTTAAAAACTCTCATGAACCATGAGAAGTGAATGTTTAAACCTCAATAAGTTCAGGTTTAATGAGTCAAAGTCATGTCCCTTAACACATGGAAAAATGTGTCTCATCTTACTAATTAAAAATGTTCATTTTTACCATATTTTGGCCCTCAAAAAATATGTAAAAACAAACATAAATATTAAAAACAAATATATTTATCTAATGCAGACCCATAGCTACTGACAAAAGACTAGATCTCAGACTTAGCACAACTCATAAAGGCAAAGTTAGCGTCCATCTGGTCATTTCTGAGTCGGCAACAGGGCCAAAGGCAATTCTGAAGTAACTCCAGTTCTGTGAATGTTTCTGGTTGCTGATGAGCTTAACTGCAATTCAGCTGAATGGTGTGTGTGTTATGACACTTTTATTACCCTTGCCTGTGGTCACGAGCTGGGTGAGAACTGGAGGAATAATATCACGCATACATGCAGCTGGAACGAGTTTCCTCTACAGGGCGGCTGCACTCTCGGTAAGAAACAGATACAGAGCTTATGACTCTCACGGCTGAATAGATATAATGATAAGAGAGAGGTGGGAAGCAGGATCCAAGAGCAGACACGGTTTAAATGAGAAATGATTGTCTTTATTGTGGTTGGATGGTCAGGGGAGCGAAGGGTCAGGCGCATGTCGGAATCCGTGTTTAGGAAGGTCTAGGTAGACCGGTGAGCAAATGTGGCGATGAGCAAGAATGCTGGCGAAGTGGTGGAGAGGGGTCCGAGCACATCCTCGTCCGTGGCGGGAGGACAGATCAGTGGAGTGGGGAACAGAGGAACAGGTTATCCAGCGAACCGGAGGCAGGTATGTCCCACGGATGAGGTACTGGGGAATGTGCTGCCAGATGTCTGATAATGGGATCGTTTTCATAAGATAATTATGACCTTTGAACAATGTGTGATCAATAGGTGAAAATCTAGGATAATATTACAATGCCTCTCAAATAGCGAGTATTTCTTCGCAACAATTCTTTTGGCAACACTGCTGGGGAAGACCCAGGACACGCTGGAGAGATTATATCCCTCAGCTGGCCAAGGAATGTCTCGGTATTCCCTGCAGGAGCTGAAGTAAGTGGCCGGGGAGCGGGAGGTTCTGGGCCCTGCTGCCCCGGCGACCCGGATGTTAAAGAATTACTTTCCTTACTCTATTTTCTATATGCAAGAAATCTTTTTTTTTTTACCACAAATACCATTTTTCCCTCTTTCATCAAAACCTGCCGGTGTGACTGAGTCATCAGGTGGAAAAGATGAACAAAAAAAACTGCTCTGATGACAACCAAGAAGTGAATTTGTCATTTGTCATCAGTACTGATCCATATTCTGTTGTTTGCTCTTTCACGGCTGTCAGAGTCAAAGAACGTGAGCGCCGTTCTGCTGCTTGTTGAGCCCATAAAGAATATTAAAGTGAGTACACAGTCCTGCATGCAGCTTACCCTCACGTTTCCATGCATCCACTGCTGTACACGACACAGGTGCTGGAGAGTGGCAGAGTGGAAGAATGTGCTCGTGGCAGGTGAACAGAGAAGCTACAGTCTCACGTTGGGGGAAAACAGTCCATGTTTATACATTTTCTTCTTCTTCTCAACATTAACACAATAAAATGCTGAGGTCAATTTTACCATAACAGCAACCGATAAGAGTTGCTGTTGTAAAAGAGTTTGTGTTTTTTATTTCATTTAAATTAATAACATTGAGGAGGCAACAGCTTTCGTTTTTACTTCAAAGAAATTAGCTGAGAGTCAAAAGAGTAAAAAGTACCAGTCACCTCTTCAACCAATATCTAACTCGCTGCTTCCAAGCTTTATTAGGGTCAGGGTTTTTAGTAAAGCCAGTGCAACACTCATTAAACCAGCCTTGACAGACCTCCCTCTTTCTCTTCCATTGTGAAGAGCTGTAAGAGGACTAGTTGTGCAGTCTTACAGAAGGAAGGGCTCAGACGGGGCTCTGTCATCCAGGTATCGACACCGGAGGGATTTAATGCATTTAGAAAGCTGTGCCTATGCCATGCTTCTCTGACACAGGACCCCAGCTAAATATTGGTGCAACATCAGTATTTCAGTTGAATTTTCTTTCTTTTTCCTTCTTTTATTTTTAATTTAGGGTAAGGTGTGGTGAAAAGATTGGATTGTACAAAAGGGTTGATCAATGTCTTTGCTATATGTGGTCAGTTAATTTGCATAATTCAGCTGTCTTTACTAGATACGTGCATGGAAACACAACGTTTGTCTTGCACTAATGGTCTTAAAATATTTTAGTTTTGTGCATGTGGTCCAAATATGACTTTTGAAACACAGATGTTTTTGCTGGTCTGTGAATGTCTTTATGAGTGAGAGAAAGCAGTGCAGAGACTGGACAAGCCCCACATAAATGCAAGTAACTAATAAAAAATACATTTTTAATAATAACTTAATATTTACAAATGCCTTCGAAGTCTATTGTTTTCCGTACCCTTATGGGTGATTATTAAAGATTACAGAGTCTGGCTTTTGGGTTCCTTGCTGATTACAGTCGTGATGGTCGTTTTCATCTTTGGTTCATCCAGAGCACTTTGGCATCTACATTTTCCAATAATAATCTGAACAACTGATTCATCAGACAACAAAACACCTGTCCTGAAGTCACTGTTGATCCCAGATCCCTCTGAACCCAGAGATGTCAACGCCACCTTTGGACAAAGTTAACATGAGGCTTCACTTTTGTGTGGTAAAGTTTAAAGTGACATTTGTAAATTTAACTCTGTGTTGTAGTGCTCAACAAAGGTTCTCATACTTCTTTTTTTCCACTTGTCAACTACTGACGCAAAGTTCCATCTCAGGAACCATTAATCACAAATGTCCAGGTTAGGTTTCCACACTAAAATGATTCCAGACTCTTTTGAGTTATTTAATGATTTTATGTAGCAAATACAGGAAATTACAATACCTTACAAATAGCTTCAAAACACCAAGTGAGAAAAGGAAATTAACAAGTTTATGTGGGAGGGTTTTGGTTTGATATGTGTTTTTGTGGGAGTGTTGAGTTTTATCTGGGAGTTTCAGTTAAGAGTCATGAGCATGTCTAAAGAATTCAGTTAAGTAAAACAGTAAAAGTCTGGTTCGGGTGTGATTGCAACCAGGAAAAAACAAACACGGATTCATCTGCACTATTCATGCACATAATAACAAAAAAGAAAAGAGTTAGCCGAAATGTGCATAGTTGTGTTTACGTCCAAGTTGGTGAGCGGGTGGCCGGCCAGTTGGGAGTGTGTGTGTGTGTGTGTGTGTGTGTGTGTGTGTGTGTGTGTGTGTGTGTGTGTGTGTGTGTGTGTGTGTGTGTGTGTGTGTGTGTGTGTCAGGCTGACTCAACGCAACTTGTGTGTACTCTGCCCTGGATGTGTCGCATTCTTGTCATTGATGTTTCAAAGGGCTGGTGTCTGTTCAGGAAAACTTCTGCCCTTCAGCTCTCAGAGAAGACAAACACACACACCAGTCACAAACTGATGCACACAAACCCAGTCACCCAAATACTCTGGGGGATCATTTCAATGTTCACAACACTTAAAAAAAAAACAAGAAATAAAAAAGAAAAACGGACAGTTCTTTTTTTTTGGCTTTATTTATAATGTTTTTTCATGTAAAACATGTATTTCTTGTTTTAGAAAAAGAGACACTGAAAAAAAACCAAACCCAAACCATAAACAGATTCTGCTCAACAGTTTACAAACTCCATATTTTTCTCGAGGTAGCAGGAATAAGTACAAAGTTTGTTCTGGGCATGACGTTTCATGCTTGAGGGTAAAGTCAAGAACTGAACTCAGCTCGTTCTCGACACATAATCTGGGCAGAACCTCTTTCTCGTTTGGTGTCCGAGAACTGTTTTGAAGTGGACGTGGTTAATGTGGAAAAGCAGAAAAATCATCCCAGCTTTTCCGCTGGCATGGAAGCTTGTGCCACAAGTCTAATTTTCCATCTCATTGCTAATCACAAGCAGCAACAAAAAATCCTCTTCTGAGTTTCTCGTGATGTACGAAACATCCTGGTCAGAAGAAACTGAAAATAAGCACATTTCTCTGTTCTTCCAGAGTATGGTAAAAACCTTTTATAATTTATTATTTATTATCATTTATTTATCATCATTTATTGCAGCTCTTCATGAAGAAGGCGTAAACGTTATCAAGGCAAATATTGAAAAAGCAGAAGTAAAGCTCCACATTGGAGTCAGGGATCATTAGATCTGACTGAATGCTGAGCTTCTCATCTTAAATCGTTATTTTATGTTTATTAATGTAAAACAGCCAAATGTTTGGAACATTTACATTCAGTGTAAGTCTTATTGAACTTCTTAAATGACATGAAAAACACAGGCAAATGTGCCACAGGGGATGTGTTGTGGTTGTGGCTGCTTTGCAGCAGGATCTGGGCGTCGCTCCGCTGCACCTGCTCCTCCTCCTCATCGGGACCAGCATAAGAGCCCTGGATCTCAACGTTTTAAACAAAACATCTCTATCTGAGAGCTGGAATGTCACACACATATTATACACTAGCTTCCAGTCTTGGCCTTTACTCATTGAGATTTCCCGAAACATTGATTCTTTCACAATGTCAGGGAGTGCAGATGTTGAAAGACTAATGTTATTTGTAATATTGCATTGAGAAATATTTGTAGGCCACTGATCAAGGATTCTTTGATGGGAATTGATGCAGTGGTGAACCATACCCGTCCGTGCTTAGACCGAACCTCTGGTGGATTCACTTTTAATCCCGGCACTTTCATCTACCAGTAAATATTCTTCAACAGTGGTACCTGAAGATACTCTCCAAACTTTCTTTACCTCTCAACTTTTTTTATGTTTTTTTTTTCTCCCATCAAATTTAAGGTTATTTTGTAGTTCATACTAAATTGTGATGGACACATTCATTGAAGCTGATGTATTATGTCTTCACACATGTTAATGGATGATCTGCAGCCCCTGTTACCCTGAAAATATTGAATGGAGAGTCAGAGGCAGGGCATAATGAACTCCGTGAACTCTGAGCATCTGTTGCTAAGCTTAAGTGATTAATATCATGGTTATCTTTAAGGCTGGGGTTATACATGTAGATGGACAGCAGTAACATGTCTCACAAGGAGTTGCTGTGCTCACATGTGCAGAGGAAGTGTTGGTGCATTTGTGATGGTTTTTGTGAAGGTATTTTTAGACAGAATTTGTTGCCTTGCCTGCTTGGCTGGTAGACGATCTTGACCAATCAGACTGCTCCCATGAAGCAGCTGGTTGTATAAGTACTGGTGTATTTCCTACATGAAAGTCGCTGCGCAACACACACTGGCAAGGCAAACAGGAATAGAACATGACTCATGAGAGAGCACTGCACCCACAATTGCTACAACATCCACATGCACATTCACATGTGTGCATGTCAAAGGAAACACACAAGGGGCTTTTTAAAATTGCATGTTGGTGTGAAATGTTTGCGACTCCTTCTGCATTTAAAAATAAACGATTGTGAGAACTCAACCGATGATGACCATTATAACTATATGTAGACTCTTCTTGGAACCATACAAAATCAGCAGTACATTAAGAGCCTTCGTCGAGAACTCGGCGTGGCTGTGCAAGACAACTCGAGGCCAATTCAAAGCCAGTTGCACATAAAAAAACCATAAAATGTTATGTGTTTATACCATCCTCTGCTCCCAGTGCGACCAGTGCTATTTTGCATAAAACTAAACTCCCCTCATCCAAATCATTGTAAATGCTGTTCATACAAACTCGTTGTAAGGTGGACCAATCTTCAACCTCTTCCTCAGTATGGATGACATCAAGAGGTGAGACATCGACTCACTCATCCACCTCACCAGAATATGCAGCAGTCATTCTGCAAAGTAATTTGAACTAAGTAAATGAACTTAAACGACATCAAAGAGGGGTAAAATGATCACAACTCAAGAGGTTCAAATATCAGAGCGCAACATAGCAGACAGTTCAGAACATTTATAAAAACCTTGGGGTCCAATAACCCTGCAAAGGACTCGTCTGGGGTGTACCCCCGCCTTTCACCCACTGAGAGGAGGGATGGGCTTCAGTGGACCCCAGTGACCCTGAAGAGAAATCAGTGGGTGTAGTTAGTGGACGGATGGATGGATCCCACAGGCTACTGACAGCTACGAAGATGCTTCAAGGAAGTCAGTCATAACCAAGTCCTCACAAGGAGACAGATCCTGAAAGTACAGTCAGACTCTGGCTTTATTCTTCCCATTCAGGCGGCTCCTCCGCAGCTGTATGTCCTAGTGGGTGCCAAAGCCACCATGAAACAAATATCAACAAGCAGGTTCAGAGGATGACCCCCAGTGATGAGCTGCTGTCACAGGCAGCAGAAATCCAATGGAGAGGCCAAAAAATAGCAGGGACCAT
The DNA here is from genome assembly GCA_014839995.1 of Xenentodon cancila. Lineage (NCBI taxonomy): Eukaryota > Metazoa > Chordata > Actinopteri > Beloniformes > Belonidae > Xenentodon > Xenentodon cancila. Next base: position 3,842,349 of record CM026205.1, read on the forward strand.
ATTGAAAGCAAGCGCTCGTACACAGCGCTGCCTGTGCCACCGTGTTTGCTCTGGAAGCTCCGGATTGGACTGATGCGATCATTTAGTGCAATCTGTTGTTTGTCATTCCCAGGCTGCTTTTTCAGAACCAACATTATGTGAATCCCATTAGGAATTGTGAACCAGAAAAAATTGATTATGAATAGACAATAACAAACTGGATTTGATTGGGACATGATTGGATAATAATTGCCCTGAAATGACTTTTCGTTGAGAACTGGAGCTATACAAAAAACTAATATTAATTAAGACTGGCATCTAACACAGAGAGGCTGATAATCCAATAAAAAGTCAGTTTATATTTGCCGTCAAGGTAACTGCTTTGAATTCAGATAGCACTTGTGTATAGATCATTATAATCCTGACTCTTGATTCAGATTTCTTTGTATCACATCTTAACACCTAGAACATCTCTACGCATCACTTTTTATTATCTCTCTCCGCATCTAACAAAGTTTTCATTATGAAACTAAATGATACTAGATATTTAACAAACTGATGACAGTATATGGAAAAGAATGCTGTGAAAAAAACAGACAAATACCATTTTGCAAAATTACAATTTTAATGTAATGTGCAATAAGATATAAATATAATAATACTAACTATGTGAATGATGCAACATACTTCCTAATAAAAATTAAACCAACATTTTAGCAACTTTTTGTGAGGTCTGACAAAAGGCAGCAGAGAGAAAAAGAATACATACTCGCATGCACACAAAAAGCAAAGTGACAAGCATGGAAAATTGGTGTAATTATGTGTGTAAATGTACTGTATACTGTAAATAAGTACAGTGCAATTGTTATAAACACACAGTTCAAAGAGTATGTATCTGCTGATGAATGTATATGCACACATGTACGCACTTACACACTCATCTTGCAGAGAGGGAATGTAAGTGCGTACATGTTTGTGAGTCATGCAATGCAGTGACTGCAGAGAGCTACTGTTAGTCATAATGTGTGCTGTGTGTGTGTGTGTGTGTGTGTGTGTGTGTGTGTGTGTGTGTGTGTGTGTGTGTGTGTGTGTGTGTGTGTGTGTGTGTGTGTGTGTGTGTGTGGTACTGCATTAAAAGCAAAAATAAAGACACAAGCAGCAGTTTTTGGTTTCTGGGTTCTCAAAACGTCTATCAGCTCCTCATTGGGACATAATTCAGCCTTAGAATCTGAGTGAAAATGTGAGTGATGGCCTTTATTACAAAAACAGATTGAGTGCACCTCAAACATTACTTGAAGCATGTGAAGCAGATAATTAAGCAAAATGTTTTTGAACAGCTCTGCATGGATGGTGATCAATTGGTTATTACAATCATCAGAAAACTTAGCATCTGTTTCCAGAAACAATATACACAATCCATCCTCCTTCAACTTTAAATACAGAACCAGACCTGTGATGGACTTAAAGACATTGGCTCAACTGTTATTTTGCATGTTTGATAACATGGTTAACTCAGTGACTGCAAGTTGTCATCATCACTCTACTGCCCCACTTGACAGTTGGTATAAGGTGTCAATATTGAAATACTTGGCTTTCTCCTGGCAACCCTTCCAAAGAAGAGCCGTGCTTGTGCAGTCTTTTTCCAATTTTACTGTCAAAATGTTTAACAGCCTCTCTCATTGTAGAATGCTGGACTCCAAATTATTTTCATTTAAAAAAACAAACAAACAATAAATTAGAAATTAAACTGGTTATGCCGCACGTCTACATTAATCTGCTAAAACTGACTGTGCTCAAAGACAATAATTTGCTACTTGTTGTTCCCATTTTTGTTTAAATTTCAAAACAGTCTTTGCATCAGACATAAAGTCGTGGTGCAACTAAGCATAAAACTGGTGTGTTCACCAGAGGGAAAAAAGCAAAGCCAATAAAAAAAACAATGGCCTCGTTCAGGATTTGTGCTCCGATCTCCTCAAATCTGATATAAGTTGTTATGACAAGCACTCATCCATGTGTCAAGACATTTCTGAAAAACAATGATGTGCTACTTATCCACAGTTTGCAAATATTAGGAAAAAAAAACTCTTTTTTACTCTTTTTAAAGTGAAGGTTGTAAAAAATCAATATTAATAATACACTGATGACAATGATTACTGAAAAACTATTTCTGAGCTTGCATGTAACTGCATGGCATGATATTCTTGATTTTAAAGGGTCTCCTGAATGGCACATCTTTTGATATTGTCCTATTTGCTGTTTTTTCTGATTTTCTCACTCGCTCTCCTTTTTCTTTACCTCCCTCTCTCTGCTGATCTCCCTCTCTAAGCTTTACTTTTGTGAAGAGAAATAATCCCTGAGTCACGTGTTAAAGAGAGACAGTATTTCTGAAATGTATCACTTGATTCAGGAGGTACACACACACACACACACACACACACACACACACACACACACACACACACACACACACACACACACACACACACACACACACACACACACACCACAGCCCTCTCTTTGCACTTTGTCTTTAAATGCAAAAGCTTTGTGTGTGTGTGTGTGTGTGTGTGTGTGTGTGTGTGTGTGTGTGTGTGTGTGTGTGTGTGTGTGTGTGTGTGTGTGTGTGTGTGTGTGTTTATTCTGCAGTGGTTACACAGAAATCCTGCCACAGAAGCCCATTTGAAATGAACTGAGAGGATGTGAGAGGGGGAGAACAAATGTGAAAGACAGATTTGGAGAGTAAATGAACACACACATGCAAACCAAACCTCTGCCAAGCGATATAAACAGCTGTTGCTGGACAGTCACCAGAACATCAGATTAATCTGGCGTAGCGGAAGGAGAGGGTGATGCAAAAGAGATGGGAGGAAAAAGGAGATGAAAAAGAGCCGTGGAGAAGAGCTGAGGGCAAGGATGGGGGAGGAATGAGAGGTGGAGTGCAGAGATGAAAAGAGTGTGTGTGTGCGTGTGTGTGTGTGTGTGTGAGGGGGGGTTGCATGAGTCAGCTTAGAAAAGAAGAAGAGCAGAAGAAGAGTGCATCACAGGAAAATAAAGAAAGTAGGACAGAAGGAAAGAAGGGCAGCATACAGCAATTTGCATTTATATCATAGCTTCAATTAATGTCAAATTATATACATATAATAGCACACCACTAGTACTATATTTTACATATGCTGTCAGTGCAAACATCTTTAAGATATGTGAACCCATTGGAATGAATTCATTTCCTTCATTAATTTGCTATAAAATGTGATTTGATCTGGAACTAAGTCACAGTAACAGTGTGTGTAAGCTGATAATAGACAATTATAATTTCTTCTTTGTTTTGAACCCACCCTCTAAACATTGGCAGGGCTGGATGAAAATATAAATGAACCCTTGAAGGTAATAGCTCACCAAACCTTTGGTAGCAGTGACTTGAAGCAGCTGTTTTCAGTTTGTCTGCACCAGACTTGTGCAACGATCAGAAGGACTGGTCGACAATTGTTCTGTCCAGAGCTGCTTTCATCTCAAACGGGTGTGAAAGGCCCTCTTGGGGTCATTTCATAGCAGCTCTGCAGGATTAAGTCTTGGGCACACATTTGGCCACTCCTAAAGACAGCAATAAAATCATTTCAGTCCTTTGGGTTATTGTCCTGCTGCATCACCCAAATTCAACTAAGCTTTAGCCAGCAGACATCCAGCAGTTCAATTCAATTCAATTTTATTTATATAGCGTCTATTACAACACAAGTTGTCTTTAGGCACTTTGTTCGTCTTCACTGACAATTTTGCATTGTGCCTTTTTGGAGTATTGTTGGGTGGATGCCTACTTCTAAGAAGCCATAAAATACACTTTAATTTGAAATGTAATGTGTCTTTTATTAGTTAAAGTAGCTCTAAATACCACCTTCAAACTCATTTGTTATTTTGACTGCAAATATGTAACTACTGTGTGCATTGGAAGACAGCGTATGTTTACTGAAGTCTAAATGTGCTAACCTTATCAGCCAAGGCGGCGTCTTGAGACCACATACCATTACTGGCATTCTATTCACAGTATTTCACACTGCTTTAAGATGATGCATTGAAACCAGAGAGACTAGATCTGCATGGTTTCTGGCTGCCTATTCAGTCTACATGGCCATTTGCATGACTTCCTGCCTCCTTTACACACTGGCGTCAGATGTACATGATTTCTAAGTTTAGTGTTGCCTTTCAGTGACGGGCTGGAAGTGGTGCGACCTAATCCTGCACATCCCTCCCTCACTCACCAAGTTGCAGATACATTTTTGTGTACTGCCAAATGAAAGCCAAAACGCAACAGCTCTACGCCATCAATTCAAGAGTGATAATACTAGTTATATGTAAGCATTTGAAACACTTAGGCTCTTAAAGTTGTTATGCAAATGAAAAGCAGTTTGACTTGCACAACCTGCAAAATAAGCTGCAAAATAAGCTGAAACACAGTTTGACTTGCACAACCTGCAAAATAAGCTTGGGCTCAGATAGAAAAAAATGTGTACATGTTCCTGCTTGTACAGTACTTAAAAACCTGCCACTCAAATGTCTGAATATTATCTTCACACATGCTGAGTTCAACACCTTCAACATATTGAACACTTGACAGTTCAGTCTACTCTGACAACTTAATGGTGTTTTGATAATTGCTGTTCACCTGCTAAGGAGTGTTTTAAAGAGACAAGATTTTAAAATAATGTTTACCCGTGACTAAGAAATATCTGTGCCTGTGTTTCTGGCAGCTTGTCGTCCTCGCCTCTTGCCCCGCCCCATCCGTCCATCCGTCCGTCCGTCCATCCATCCATCCGTCCGTCCGTCCGTCCGTCCATCCGTCCGTCCGTCCATCCGTCCGTCCATCCGTCCATCCGTCCGTCCGTCCGGCCGGCCGGCCGTCCGTCTGTCCCTCCGTCCATCCGTCCATTTTCTATACCCGCTTTATCCTTTGCAGGGTCACTGGGGTCTGCCAGAGCCTATCCCAACTCATTACAGGGGTCCACCCTGGACAGGTCCAGTCTGTCACAGGGCCACATACAGGGACAAACAACATGCACGCTCACACTCACACCTATGGCCAGTACTCCCTCTGGAGTACTGGCAGAGCTGCCAGTGACTGATCACAAGTGTATTATTTTTTTATGTGTCCTTTAACACTGACTGTCCGGTCAGTAAGCATGTGAAATTTTTGTGCATGTTAAATGTTCCTCTCGTTTTGACAACTGTGCAGCCTGGCTCTTTCTTGACAACTCTGACGTCAGTCCTATAGTTGATACTTTTCACTCCCACTGTTCACCTATTTTAGATGACGTCGCTCCAGTGAAATCTGTTTTGTCTCCTCAGTCTTCTTGGATGAATGAGGACATTTGGCGTTTGAGACGTACTTGTCAGCGTTTGGAGCGCAAAGGGCAACGGGTCCACATCATTTTTTTTAAAGAGCTTTCATTTGAATTGAACTCCATGGTCAAAGCTGCCAGGGCTTCTTATTTCAGAGACCTTATCTCCTGCAGTAAGAGAATCCTAAAGTTGTCATTGACACCATCCATAAGCATGTCTCCCCTCAGTGGCTCGAGGCTCCACCTTCACTGAGGATGATTCTAACAATTGTCTGTCAGTTTTTCTTGACAACAGTGCCATTATAAGAGCAAGTATAACCCCTCCTCCCCCCTGTAAGCACAGCCTATGCTGGGTTGTTTTGTGACCATCTTTTTGTTCTAGTTAACTGAGCTTGTGACCAGTATGAAGACCTCCTCTACCCACTAGATGTTTTATCCACATCATTATTGAAAACGTCCATTGGCCATCGCATTGTTAACTGCTTACTGGTCGCCGGTTGCTTTCCCTATTATTGTAAACAGGCGGTTGTTAAGCCACTTCTTAACAAGTCTAACTTTCATCTTCCCCACACAACTTTAGGCCTATTTCTAAGATGGCTGTTGTTTCAAAGATCTTGGAGAAAGCCGTGGATAACCAGCTCGTCCTTGCTCTAAAAAATCTTTGACAGATTTCAGTCGGGTTATCGTCAGAGGAATTCGACCGAACAACTCTCCTCAGAGTATCCAATGATATTCTGATGGTGTCTGACGTACTGTCCTGGTGCTGCTTGATCTCAGTGCAGCATTTGATACTGACCACGGCATCCTGATAGACCGGCTCAGAGACCACGTTGGCATCTCAGGCAGCGCCCTTGGCTGGTTTGCCTCATATCTCTAAAACAGAACCTTCTGTTGGCCCATTTATGTCTTTGTCTGCCCCCCATCCTGTGGGGTCTCTCAAGGGTCGGTTTTTTAGGACCAATTTTGTTTTCATTGCTATTGCTTATGCATATGTTTCCTCTCGGTGCAACCATAAGTCACTTCCTGGGCCTTTCTTATCACATGTACGCTGATGACATTCAGTATTCAGGATTCTTTTAACGCTGACGGAACCGATTTTCTAAATGTACTTCGCAATCGTTTGTCAGCAATAAAGGTCTGGTTGGCCAACAGCTACCTTCAGCTGAACACTAAAAAACTGAAGTTCTCATTATTGCCCCTGACAGCAGTGTTACTATGCTGGAGGATTAAACTGAATCTTTAAACTCGAGTGTTCACTCCTCCCTGAGGAACCTGGGTGTTGTTTCTGATCGACCAATGTGCTTTGACAAACACGTTCATACTCTGTCTCGCACTTGCTTTTTTCACCTCAAAAATATCACCAAACTGAGAACCATTGTGTCGCAGGCTGATCTGGAGATGAGTATCCATACATTTGTATCATCACGGCTCAACTACTGCAATTCTTTATTTACAAGACTCAGTAGGGCAGCCATTAATCACCTGCAGTTGGTGCAAAATGCTGCTGCCAGGCTGCTGACAAGGTCTAGGAGGAGTTCCCATATAACTCCGGTCCTGCCCTCGCTGCAGTGGCTTCCTGTCAGTTACGGGATTCATTTTTAAGTTTTACTCTTTAACTTTCAGAGCTCTCCATCGTCAGGCACCTGAGGAGGTGTCTGACCTGCTTCATGCACATGTACCCAGAAGGTCTCTCAGGTCTGCCGACCAGGGTCTTTTGGTTGTGCCTCGGACCAAACCAAAGGGAGACAGAGCCTTTCAGAGTGCTGCTCCCAGGCTGTGGATCGCTCTTCCCCAGAACCTGAGAGACCCAGCCACTGTGGATGTAAAAAAAAATCAAAGGTCTAAAGCACATCTGTACAAGCAAGCTTTTAGTAAAGATTTGAAAATTGTTGATTTTTGACTGTCCTGTCGTTTTTGTATTTTTATGGTTTCTGTTTTTATTTGTGAAACTAATTTTTATGTCTTTTGTCTGTGTGAAAGGTGTTATACAAATGAAGTTTACTTGCTTACTTACTGAAACAACATAACCATAACCATTTATGTAAACAAATGATTATAGACAGCAACCTGCAGAAGTGACCAAAAGCTCTAGATCTTGAATACTAAATAGCTCAGCTCAAAATAACATCTTGGATTTATTCCATCAGCCAAGAAATGTCAGTTTTTCATATCATCTCAACTTTTTCTACAATTTTTTGGGTGGTGGGGGATAGAATATACTGTTCGATTTATGTGTTAAATAGTGCATAAAACTGTAAAAAGCACCCTTAACATTGACAAAATATGTGAAAGTCCTCAAAATTCAAATAAACCGATGTGACTTAATGGAGTATGGGAGGAGATAATATGTAAGTAGGAAAATGAGAACTATCCCTCAGGCACCTGCTCCTCAGTCGCTCCAGTGAGGATTACCTCAGAGCCTATAAGACCATACACACACACACACACACACACACACACACACACACACACAAACTCACACGCACACACACACACACACACACGCACACACACACACGCACGCACACACCAAGGAAAGGGAAATCCTCAAATAACCTCAATAAATCCATCCAAATTGTTGCAAAAACCCTCTACTCAGGCGTTTGCGCGCTTACCCAAACAAATACAAATTCGCACATTCACGAATACAAACACGTGGGAACAACTACAAGCTTCTGAACGAGGGGAAAAAAACAAACTGGGTTAAAGAAGAATGAGGAGAAAAGAGATGTCAGGCTTCATAGAGAGAGAGAAGAAGAGAAGGAAAAGAGGGATCATTGAAAAACAGTGAGTAAAAGAAAAAAGAGCTGATGCTGAAACTACATGTATACACACACAGAAACGCATAAAAGAAAAACTGAGGGAATAAAAGGATGTTATGTGCATGCAGATCTAGGAGATTAAATAGAAGCTGATGTACACTGTGTGTGTGTGTGTGTGTGTGTGTGTGTGTGTGTGTGTGTGTGTGTGTGTGTGTGTGTGTGTGTGTGTGTGTGTGCATGTGTGCGTGCATGCTTAACTTGATTTATTTTATAAAGCACGCACGCACAGCATAAAGTCACGTGTAACCAAGCCTTCAAAATAAAAACAGAAAAAAGGGCTCTCTCATCATCAAGCTGTATTTCAGTCTGCAGATAAGATGGAGAAATTTTCACAGCAGTTCTCTCACAGTCCAACTCAATTTAAGTTCAAACACAAAACAAACGCCTGCTCATTTCTCTATTGATTTCATTATCACGCTTATATGGGACACTGATATAACAACTGTCACAAACTTCTCTTCCCTCATTTCTTCACTTTCTGACTGTTGAGTTCACTTTCCGTGGAAAAACAAGGTTGGAGCTGAAAGGAGTTTCATTCCCTCCGGGACCGACTGTGCAAGAGGGCATTTTCAGGCAAAGAGGGAACAGAACAACCTCACATTGTCATTTTAGGAATTGACTTTGCTTCGGCATCTGTTGACAACGTTTTCTGTACAAATGCAGAGATGGCAGGCAGGTGGGGAAGAGCAGACTTTTATAACCAACAACCAAACTAAAGGCCCTGCAGGAAAAGACATCACATCTATTGATATTTGAAACAAAACAATTGTTTTACAGTGGACTCATGAGTTTGGTTGGTGACGAGACATTCTCCCGATGTTACAAAAAATGTTTGGAGTTGCATAGAATCCCTTACCCTACCTTTAATCCATATTAGTTATTTACTTTGGCCTTATTTTTAGCCGATGTTATATCTCAATTTAAATAAGGTATTTCATCAGAGCTAATTATTGCTTCCTCTAAAAACGAATGTATTTCAATAAGCCCGATACACCACAGTAGTGATAACATCTGCATTTGTTCTTCAGTTTAGTTTTGACTACAGTCTATCACAGCCTGATCAAACTGCTGAGTTTGTACTACTGGTATGAGTGCATCAGAGCAGGAAGTCGTAAATGACTGAGACTTTGTATTCGCAGATCAAAAGATTTACTTGGAAGGTGTAATAACTAGATTACACGTATTATCTGTCCTGTGCATTGCAGTGTCTACATTTATGGTGTAAATACTGCACTACAGTGGCTTTAATTGACTGCATATGAACATGTTTAAGATTATAAGACAAAAACAGCAATGCACATCTCATCACTCCTAGAAGAAGAGTTTAACTATTTATTAAAACAATGCAAAGCTTCATTAGAAATTGAAATTTAAAAGCCTTAATCATTAACTTTGAGATATCATCTCTGGCAGAAAAGTACTACAAACAAGGTCAATGTTACTAGTTTGGTTGTACATTTACAACCTCCCAGGAAAATGAAAGAGATATTTGTTGGTTTTGCTTTGACCCGGTGCACTAAAACACCCATGCAGCATTTATTAGAGACTCACTGACGATGTAGATATAAAACCTAACCTGATTCTGCCACTTTATGTCCCAGTTACTGTCACAATTTTATTGTAAACTGATATAGATAAAATATGGCATCTCCAAAACACCGATCACATTTTCTTTAATTAAAAACTGGTGAGTTCCTCCATTCAGGTATGGCAAAGGTTACAACTGCGTTTTATCTACTGTAGAGTTAATTACCAGCTGTGATAGTGCGATAAGACCTCTTTATCTCATTAAAAAAAAAAAAAAACTATCAACGTTTTACAAATTACCTTTCACTGTATACATAACTTCACCCGATGCTGTTCTGAGTTTATCAGTGAACACCGTCTGTCTGTCTGTTAACGTATATTGTAGATGCCATACGCCGCAGTAAAAATCACAACTGTGTAACATACAGTCATAAAACCTTGTGTTTATCAGATGAAACAGAAAATTAGTTTGAAAATGGGCTTGGTCTGATCAATGACTTGTGATAATATAATGACTACTACGGTGTTGTTACTGGGTCACTCTCTCCTGTGGTTTTTCCTTTTTCTTTCAATATGAACTATTATGGTAAGTCATTGGTTTGAAAATGTTGCATATTATTTGCATTAAATCAAAAGAATAGGGAGCTTTAAAAAAGTTTCTGATTTTCCAAGAAGTGAACTTCCAACAAGTTTACAGTAAGATCAGATCCTGAAGTGCTCAGAGAACTGACAAAAACACACACAACACCATCTCTGACTCGACGCAGCTCAGCATATTAATTGATTAAGTTCATGACAGTTTAATATGAAAAAGACGGAAAACAGGAAAGGTTTGACTAGAAGGGTTGTCCGGAGAAAGCTTCTTTTCTCTATAGAGATCATAGAAATCCAGCATAACATCACAAACACCTCATTCCAACTGTCGAGCACAGGGGTGGAAGGGTAATGATTTGGGCTTGTTTTCCAGAGACATGACCAGTGCGCTTTGCAGTCAGTAAGTTAGACGTAGCGTCCACTGAATTATCTAATATCCTGGACTCAAACGTGGGCCTTTCTGTCTGACAAAAAGGTTAAGTTAATTAATTTTTCTTTAAGTAAAAAAGTACTCTTCTACAATCAATGTTTATTATCGTCATTGACTCATTACCGCCACTGGTGGAGGTGTTGCTCAACAACCAAATGAATGCAAATTGCATACAGAAGTATTGGGGATAGTGACGGAAACATCATTTACAACGGACGGAAGTACAAAAGACGAGTATAAACGGGCCTTGAAGCTTGAATGAAATTGGGTCACTTCACAACAATGACCTGAAACATTGGTCTACTGATCAAATCTACAGGGAAATTACGCTGCTGTGATGGCAACAGTCGAAGTCGCAACTTGGGTGGGATCTAAAGAGAGCTGTGTATAACTGCAATCCTCAATGAACTGAAGCAACGCTGTAAAGAAGAATGGAAAATGCTTCTTGAAACTAAAAAGTGGTTAAACGTTTCTCCATTTTGACTTTGTTCATCTGAAGATATATTTATATATATATACATATATACATATATATATACATATGAGTATTGTCTTTTCCACATGACTGTAAAATTATGAGAGTAAAAGCTCTTTTCAATGTCATGCTGAAGATAATATGGACTATCATAATTAGATATGTATGTTTGATGGTTTAGAACATGAGCTGCTTTTATCAGCTGGAATGTCCCTTTGTACCTGATAACTTAAAAACAAAAGTCAATAAGTGCAAAGGACGTAAAGTGCATTTATGAGAAGCAGAGCGATAGGAATAAAAATAAAACCATTCAAACATACTCAGCACAAGGCTGTGTAGTCAAGAAGTTCCCTTTAAGCAGGTCTAGGGAATTGTATAATTAAATGACTCTAATAACACAAAATTAAAAACACTGCGATAGACTGCTTCTCTGTGATACTGTTTGTTTCTTCAGGATTGGAAAAGGCTGTGAAGCAGCATTTATTCCTGCATGGTAGAAAACCCACATGAAGTGATGAAACACAGAGGTGATTGGCTTCCCCCTGCAGCAAAGCAAGGCAGGTTTTATCACAGTTTTTTTGTTGTTTTTGTTTGTTTGTTTTTTTTAGTAAGACTTCTCTGAAGCTGTGAAGTTAACTATTCCCACTCTTAAATGATTTCCAAGATGCAATACGCAGACATCTGAATAACTTGTGAATTAATTAAGAAACGGCATCGATACGTCTCCAGTGTTCTTTGACAGGATGCTGACGGTGATGTTTTCCTGAAGAATGTTGAGTATGGAAATAACCTAAAAAGCACTCAGAGCTAACCAGCAAAGATTCTCTACAGAGACGGCCTCTGCCACTTTAATTTTGTTTTTCTCCCCCCAGAGTTATCATCGTATATGACGATACATCGCTGCCATAAGGAGAGAAGGATCTCAAGGTCTTGTGTGAAGACCTGCTTCTGCCACTCTTTAATACGAAAAGATTTGTGGGGGTGGATTTACGGCTAAGAGTAAGATGGGACTGCTTGTTGTGGAGGCATTGATAACCTTCCAAAGTTCTTGATCAAATTACAGGCCATCTTACAGTCCCTGCAGCAGCACTTTTACAATTTCAAAAAGGAAATAACATGCATACAAGCATACATAGCATCAGATAAACTTTTTTTTATATATTTTGCTGTGCGCAGGGTAAAGAAGTTAAATAAGCTTTGAAAACTGCTCACAACTTATTTTCTTTCCCAGTTTCTACACTTTATTTCCCCATTTTCCCACTTCCAATCAAACGGGAGAAGCATGGGAGGCCTGTTCGTGCCATGAGAGGAATAACAAGGAGGCACTTCATACAATGTAGTGATTTAAAAGCACACTCAAGTCTTAAGGCTTTTTTCTTTTCCTTCCTAAGATGTTTCCGGGTTACAGATTTCAGCTGTGCATCACAATTGTGCACAATGACATTCTGCATCTCCATACACAAGTTAATAAAGCACTAATAGCCATCTACAGCTAGCAAATTGTTCCCTTTGTGTTTTCCAGCTGTGAGCCGCGTTAAGAAAATACATAACTGGCAGCTATGTCAATCTCATCATTGTCTTGTAGCAACAAGTCCTGACTGAGGATGCTCCTTGAAGTGTTTCTCTGTAACATCTGATTGTGAAACCATCTGTACTGTGTGTTACGGTGATGAAAACATGCAATGAAAATGACCTGATTTGACTCCAAGCGTTTCCTGATTCACCCAGTCAATGCAGATCAGTTTTTGCATTCAGAAGTGTTGGTAAAAAACTGACAGAAGCACAATTTCTCTGCTCTAGTTGCTTTTTGATTACACCTGAACATAGTTTAGATGGCTATTAACAAAACCCATCTAGCTATAATACTTTTTTTTTTCCAATTACATGCCTTGATAATGAAAAGACTGGCTAAAATTTAAAAAGAACAAAAAAAAAGTCACCACCTGCATTTAACTAAGCAAAGACAAAGCTAAGAGCCTGCTACTGGGAAGGTAGTCCAGTTCTCATCTGGTAACAAATTCTGTGGCCATAACAGATGCCGTGAGTAGCTTCCTCGAACAACCACGTGAATAGATACCTCCTGTGGTCCCAGAAAAAGTCTTATTCAGTTTGAGAAGGGTCATATTGGTCTGATCAAGCAACCCAAACAGCTAAGGACTTAACCTAAAGTGATCACATTTAGGAAAGAAGCGTCCTGTACTGGTGTTGGTACTTTTAAAGCACCTTTGGACCTTTGGAAGACATGTAAGGCCTTGGGCTCTGATAAGCTGTGAGCCTCTTCTCTGCAGGAAGACGTGTAGAAACCACCCTTGAGCAAGGCATTAACCTCATAATGCCTTGCTCTATTAGCTATAACTCTACCTCCCACTGGGTACATTTGTAATTCTCTTCTGTAGTTGGTACTTTTCAGATGTAACATTACTCACCCTAGAGAAGAAGCTAATGTCAACACCGTCTCGTTCTTTCGGCCACTACCAACGGTGCGTGATCATAGGCGTGGGTAAAGCTCTTGCCTTTTGGCTCTACTCTCACCACCTCTTCACCACAGCGGACTGCTACAGAGTCTGCACAACTGCAGATGTTGCATCGATCCAAGTTTTTCTTCTCTCAGATGTCAGTGTCATTGAAGGTAACTATTAGTGCATCACTAAACTTCTCTCCCCTCTTAACTCCCTCAAAAGAGCACTGAGCAATGAGGAGTTGCGGGTAAACGTGCGGAGAGAATTAATACACCTTTAAGACATGAGATAACTGCTTCAAAATCAAGAGTTTAGTCATTTAGTCATAATATAAAGATCTAGATCAGAGAGATTATCATTACTACTCTTTCTTTCACATTGATTTTTTTAAACCTTTCTTTAAAGTCATTATGTGCTTATAATCTCTGCCCTTATCTCTGTAAATGTTGTAAAGCACTTTGAACTGCCTATGGGAATGAACTGCACTCTGTACACTAAATAAACTTGACTCACCTTTTGCTTTTGCTCTGTAAAGGTTTGCTGATATCGCTGTGAGCCTACGTCTAGATTGTACTTCAGCTATAATCACTAGAACTAATTAAAGCTCATCTATAGAAATTCAGATGCTGAACAATATCTGAAAGAATGCCAGTCTGTTAAAAAAAAAAAGGTTTTATACCAGTAGTCATCCTGTCAGCCAGACCAAAGGTCTTTCAAATGCTTTTATTAATTTCTGACGTATTGAACTGAATCACCCTGCTGTGTGTGTGTGTGTGTGTGTGTGTGTGTGTGTGTGTGTGTGTGTGTGTGTGTGTGTGTGTGTGTGTGTGTGTGTGTGTGTGTGTGTGTGTTTAAGGTGGGAGAAACCAAATAAATTGTTAGTTTAGAGGGAAAATAACTTAATTAACAGTTACAAAGCATAACTAAAGCTCAAAGTTTGCAGAGTTTAGGAGCCATAAATCCACACAAGTCAACTCTCTCTCAGACATAGTGCTACAATTTCTTCACTGTTCTTCCATACAGCTTTGGGTTACATTTCCTTAATGTATTTTTTAATTATTTTAATTTAGTGTCCAGAAATGCAACCAAACAGATTAAGCTTTATTTGAATGTATCTAAAGAGAAGAGCACAAGGGGGAAAGAAGAGAAGCAGTTAAAGATGAAGGAGCGTAGCTGAGCTGGCAAAATCATTAGTACGAAGAAGAGGAAAGAGGTACATTCAGAATTAGCAGCATGAATATGGGGTGGAGAGTGAAAAAAGAGGGGAACGTGGTAAAATATACATAACAAGAGGGAGTAAGAGACTAAGAATGGGCAAACCTATATCTGTTTGACCAAAGGACAGGTGTTGTGTTGGGTATAAGTAGGTAAATAACTGCTGATGAAGGACAGACGCACTGAGATGTTTAGGATAGAGGATAAGGAAGGTCTTTTTTCCTGACATCCTTCCTGCATTCCTCCATCAAGCTATAATCTCTAGGTTTGAGGGGATCAGAAGTCAACCAGAGGGCTCTGAGTGAACGGTGGGAAAGAATCTGTCAGAAGGTAAAACAGTCTCACGGTGGGTTTGTACAGTTTTAGCACGTAAAAGGAAACAATCATGTAAATGCTTTGGCATGTAAACACATTTAAACTCAAAATTAACATTAATGACAGACAATGACCTTTGCATCAATAGTTCATGCAGCCTGTGCACTACTCCGTCTATGTGTACCATATCCTGACAATGTGCAGCCACTGGCTTCTTTATACACTCTGTAAATAAAAATACTGACCCCCTGGGTCCCTCTGGGTGTGGAAACTGCAAGGACAGCTGCACCACACCAGCCGCTGTGAATCAAAGCATTTCTAGTCAACGAGAGAGGTTTGCAGTACAGTTTATGAGGCCAGAATTGTGTGTGCTACCAGAAGTTATCATCTGCTCTGCTCTGTTAGAAAAGCACATCGTCTATTTAGGTGATCAAGCGCAGATCATTTGTGTCAATTTACACAGCAAATGGAGTTAGTAGGAATAAGACATACAGAATCCACCTCAAGCTCTCACCCATCCATCCATATTAGATTCATCTGTGGAGGCTGTGGATACAAAATTCAGAGGGTTTTAGAAGATATTTGAACCATGAAGAGAGGTTCATTACAATTATCAAAAACACATTTCATTACATGTCACCCATCCTTTTTGTATGCAATTCCAGAAAGTATAAGACAGGACGAGAAATAGATTTTTTAAAAAGATTCAGGTAAACTTGGATGCATTGTGGGTAAACACAGCCTAAACAAAAATGCATGTAACATGATAGCCGGGAGAAAAGTCTTGTAGTCAGTCAGGGAGAATGAGGTAAAACGTCTGATAGACGTACGGTCAGATGAAAATGTATCCCGATTGCTGGTAAACACTCACAAGAACAATGGGGTTTGCAAACCTACGACAAAGCAGCACTGCATTAACCAATAGATGAGGGCGGTGTGTTCTTTATGGTTTGGTTGTCTCCGTCAGTAATTCTTGATGCAGTTGCACCACAGGTGAACAGAGGAATACCTTATTCAGAAGACTCACTTTGTTTGGCAAAGTGCAGCTTGAAAGCAAACTCAGATCAGCTGAATGTTGCATTCACAATCGAACGGCGTCTTCCAGACAATTAGGTGTAAAAACAATCAGTCTGCAGTGTGCTAATTCCCGGTCGGACTCACGCCAAGCGCTTGCAAAGCAGGTAAAGGGTATGACGATGTAAAGAGTTTACAGGCAATTGTTTACTCAGTTCACAATGTTATTAAGAAATAAAATCACGTTGAGGTCAAGAAGATAAAGTAAACTTTCAAACAGAACTGTTGATTAGATTGCAAGAAATTTAAGCGAAAACTCCTGAAATGACCTTCAGGAATAATTGGCAGGCTGGGAGATGGTGGAGAACTGCTCTGCTGAGCAGCAAAACCTCCACTAATTTGACCTTCACAGAAGAGTGATCAGAGAGGAAGGCTTCCTGCATCCTTCCAACAAGATTCAGAGATCCTGCAAGTGAACATGCAAAAAAACCTGATGCATTTTGTAAACAAGTACTACAACTGGACAAAGATCATATAGAAGATACAGGCACGGGAGAACATGCAAACTCCACACTCAGCCCAAATCCAATGTAGATACCTATATCTTTGACCATTTGAACAGCCAAAAAAATCCTAATGGTCTGGTCGCTCAAACAGGATTTCAATTACTCTTTTGTCACATTACAAATGATTGACTACTTTTGAAGCAGTGATGGACGTTAAGAGGAGATTCCTCGGTTAACTAGAGGTGTTAACTGCGCTGTCCATGAGCCAGCAGTGCCACGTCCCGGGTGTAAACCCTGCAGTACTCCTATACCAGTGGTGACAGATGCTCTACATGCTCTACCTCTGGAGCTGTCTTGTAACCTTTTGATGAAAATTTGCATCACAACTCCAGATAACCACTTGTGACGGAAGCGGTACCAGTTCACCACCCTTTATCTTAGTTTGATTACCCCTGTTCTATGCCTATACTTTACATAGCAACCATGTGGATTGGGAAAAATCTGCATGGATGCATAGATCAGATCCATTTACTTGCAAAATATAATGTAAACAGTCAGTTATGAAGACTTAAAAAGTATGTTGAAAAGAAAAGATTATTGTAAACCAGCAGATCACATCAAGCAGGAAAGAGCAGGAACAGCTTTGTTTGAGGAATAGACGGGAATTCGAAGGGTTACAAGTAACAAACACTTAAAGACAGGCTCCAACAGATAGAGGATATAGTACTCCATGAGAAAATTTATGTCATTGCCACCTTCAGCCTAAAAATAATGTCACAGGAATACCAAGCACACACATGACATTCATTCCCACCCTCCCTGCACACGCCTGCACCCCTTTAAGAGGCTCAAGGACAAGTTCAAGCCGTCGAGGGTCAGCTGGTAACACATGAGCATGCGACGTTCCACTACTGCCGTGCTCAGCTGTGTGTGTACATGAGTATGTTTGAGAGTCAGGAATGGTTGACCTCTGGGCAACATTTGCATTTAAACACAGCAGGAGCATGACTCTGACTTTGAAGGGAGTCCTGGCTCACACACTCCTCGGCTACGAGGCAAGCGTGTGTGCTCCCATGTATGTGCATATGAAGAACTGAGCAGTGCGTTTGACCCTGCAGCTTGTCACAGATTCCCATTAACCCAGTTATTGATCAGTGTCGTGTTGCTACACGTGACTCTGCCCACCTGTGTGTGTGTGTGTGTGTGTGTGTGTGTGTATGTGTGTGTGTGTGTGTGTGTGTGTGTGTGTGTGTGTGTGTGTGTGTGTGTGTGTGTGTGTGTGTGTGTGTGTGTGTGTGTGTGTGTGTGTGTGTGTTGCTGATTGTAGTTGTATCTAGGTTTCATTGTCCATTAGTATGCAAGATGAACAGTTACTGCAAGGTGTGTAAGTGTGTGTGTGTGTTTGAGAGGTTGAGATTATAAGCCTCCATCCAATTCTGAGTGTACCAAGGCCATCTCAAAGGCACATCATGAGTGTTTTCCTCTGGATCAATGCTCTTAAAGACGCTAAGACATAAAGCTGTGGTCACAGAGGAGAGCTCGGGTTAGCTCAGCCTAACTGGGTTAATGCAGTTCTGTGATATTTAGCGTAATGAAATAATTGGAAGATACTTGCCAATCATCTACTTACCTTTTCTGATTCTTAATCGGTTAACAAATCTGACATCATATGTCAGAGGGTGGGCACTCTTAATTCTACACATCAAGGTCAGCGCACTTACAAAAATGACTCTTCTTTAATGCAACCCTTTTGATTCTGCAGCACGGTTATTTCAGTTTAGAGACTGAAACTAAACATTTAAGATATTCCCTTTTGGCAATCTGAAAAGGGAACTCCTTCCCTTGTTTTTCAGCGTATGCAGCTGTGCTACTTTTGGGCTGCATTGTGGTTTTGTTCTGTGACATGACTTCATTTCGCATGAGGAACATTTCAGAAGCAAAACTCAGAGTACACTTATTGATTTCCACATTGTGTTGGTCGCCCTTAATTAAAAAAATATCCGTGGACTCATACTGTGCAACACCTTTTTGTTTCCCAGCAACTCGTATTGTTATGCTGTACAAACAAGTCTGGTGCCATGTCTGAGTTCCTGTCAGAGCAGAGTGTTGATGAGCTTCTGAAAAACATCATGTCACATCCGGTAGAACTCAAGCCATCGATAGCTGCAAAAAGCTCCAGCGACGTCATCATAAACAGATTTTGGCACTAATGTGTCCAGTAGAAAAAAGGTGTAAAGGACTGATTTACAAAAAACTGGTTTCCATTTGTGGCAGTCCAGGGTCGTTTAACACTGGATTTCGACTCAGCAAATGTCTCTTATCAGTAACGGCCCCCGACAAAACATTTTGGGAACTTTTACAGGGTCAAGGCAAGTACCTGCCTTAATCTAGCTACCAATCAGCACTGTTTGGGTATGCCACAGGCAGGAAATAACCTTCAGCCTTTTCAACGTAACAACCACTTTGAGTTTTTACTTTTTTCTTTCATTCAAATCCACTATTTTCTTGTATGCAGACGCATCACACAGTAACGCAGCAGCCATCACTGGTCATGTTAGTTTGCCGTTCTTCTTTTGTAGTCTATAAATAGCCACATTGCCGCAGCAAAGTGGTATATAACATTAGTTGTTAGGTCAGTGGATCCTTCCGGGATCAACACAACTGTTGTTTGGGGGCCTCCCAGGTTTGACCCTAAACAACCCCTAATGGAGACCCACCTAAAGACGGTCAAATGAGGATGGGGTTCCTAACCAGCTCATACACTGATGTGCAGGACCTTTACTGTGGGTGTTTTTACAAATATTGTTCTGGTCTGTTATCACAGATTTAACACTATTTGGCCATTGTAGACTTACCTTAGAACCAGAAAAGTTAACTTGTTGTATTATAAGTTCCCACTTCAAGCTCTTATTGTTCTTATTCAGAAGGACTTAGCACAGGGTTTAAAACTAGGTAATATATAAAAATGGCATAGCATCGTGATGTTGCTTCTGGACTGCACCTCATTTTGGACATCCTCCAGGGAATGAGGAATGGTAATGTTAGAAATTCAGGTAGTCTTTGCATAGATAGCCTTTCACCTTCAGGGTTGTTAACAAGGCTGTTAGGTGAGGTTTTGTTTTTAAAGTGTTTTTAGGGTGCCATGTTGATGTTTGGCTCATTGGCAATGTCTATTATGTATGACATGTATTTAAAATAAAATAAGTTATTCTCATGCAATAAATACAGTACAGACATGAAAAGAAAATGACTCGTACCCTTGCAGCTCATTGAAGCAAGTCTCCATTCCTCCTGAAAAGTAATTACACAAAAAACTGTCTCATGTATACCTGAATCTCTTTAGTGCTACATGAAATAAGGAAAACAGAAAAGTCAAACATAGGATTTAAGTTCAAAAACAGGGGTCGAAGGCCAGATTTATTGCAGAAGTAAACTCAAACAAACCAACGTAGAGTTGGGTCTCTGAAGGTATCCTAGTAAGTCCATAGAGCAAAAACAACTGACGTCAACGAGGGAGCAGTGAGGCGGCTGAGGAGAGGTTGAAAAGGGAGATAAATATAAACAAAAAAAAATAAACCCTGAGCTCAGTCACCTCATGAAAATACGAGTAAAAGTTTTCAGTCACTACAGTGGAAGTTGCAATGAACTGACAAAGCTTGAAAAGTAGGACTGGAGATTTTAAAGCAGCAGAGATGATGGATAATGGCTGTTAGGTGTGCCAGGAGCCCGGCCAGATGCCCCACCTCCCAGACAGAGGCACTCTCAGGTAGCAGGGAAAGCAAGAACTAAGTGTGCAAAAGAATAAACCAGTAAACATCCAGAAGGATATTTTGAATAAGCCTTGACTAATTGCTTAACCTTAATTAGTAATTGCGGATGTCTTTATAGGGACAAGGCTGTATATTCATAATGTATAGTTTTGAATCATAACCACCACATTGAACAAGGACTGGTTAAGCAAAAAATTTTGCGTTAGACAGAACATTATTCATGCATATGTAGACAATAAAGCGCTCGAAGACCATCTCCAAGAAGCTTCCTGTTCCTGATGATGTTCAAATTTTACAGTAGAACTAGTCAAGCTCCCAGGATGTGGCTGCAAGATACTCAACCCGGTTAATCCGAAGGAAAGTGTGAAAGATAGATGGAGAGCCAAGAAAAGCATTCAGAGATGTCCAAGCTGAACTTCAAGGTCAAGGTACATCACTGTCTGACAGTACCATCCATCGTTTTCTGAAAAACAGTGGGATCCAATGGAAGAAGACCCGGGAAGGCTAAATTATTAAAAGAATAAAAAAAGCAATAGTGGAATTTCTAAAAATGTAAATAAACAAGCCACAAAGCCTTTTTGGAGAATGTCCTTTTGAATTTAGGAGATCAAAGTGGAGCTTTTTTTGGCAAGTTATATCCGCTTTATGTTCAAAGATAGAAACATGAAACATTCAAGATAGGAACATGAAGACAGGAACTTATTCTGAAACATGGAAGAAGCTCAGTTATGACTTGGACATCTCAGAACATCCTGGAACAAAACATCTTGCTCGGTGTCAAGAAGTGTCAAAGATGATTAAAAAAAAGTTGTGATTAAAAAAAACACACACAGATGCAAAAGTCTTTGAGATCTAGAGACAAAAAAAAATGTTATATGCCAATATTTGGCCTTGATGTAAGTGTTATCTCAGTTATTGTGTCTTTTTCAGTGGTAGACCGTTTACTCTTATCTTGCTACATATCCACCAGACGTGGCATAAAACTCCTTTCTCTTTAAGCCTTTGAGCCACATTTTGCATTCAGTCTTTCCATCAAAGCCGGTCCGCATCACCTGATGTTAGACCCATCTCCGGACCTTTGGGCCAAACCTGGCTCACAAACCACTGTCCAGTCCCAAAATTGCCAAATGCAGCACAAATGTTCTTATCTTTTTTAGAGAGACTGCTTGTAGTGAATTCAACTAAAGGTTGTGGTGGATAATGTTAAGTTAAAGGTATTATAATTCTTGCCATTTTCTTTTTTATATTATGTAAAATATTTAGTAGAATCAAGCACGCAAATTCAAAGCATTGACTGATCGATGCCACTGACCTTTGTGAATTTTATCAAACGCAGTTGTAGGTTCTGTTGTGAACATGTGGAAGAACACATTTGTCCATGTCTGTAAGAAATGTTGTTTCCTTTCTTACTTTTCTTTGTCTTCCAGCACATTGGAGTGACTCATAAAACCACCATTGACCTCTGTCCAAACTATTGAGACACCTCCTTTGACTCCTCATTGACCTTCCACTGCTTCCAGTGCTGCCGCAATACGTGAAATTCCATTTGGACTAATGTGGGGGTTCTTGTTTTCATCATATCATGCTTAACAGGGGTCAGCGTGAGTCCACCGCTGCCCTCAGAGGCTTCTCCAGATGAAGTAATATGCATAACCACAACCAGGAGGGAATTTAATGATGGGAAAAATAGTGTTGAAGACACTCCAGTGTAATTTTAGTGGGCCGGACATGAAGCGCTGGTCCAAATCCCCAACCTCTGAAGTTAATTTCTGCTGCATTGAGTTCAACACCCAAACTCATAAAAAACTGACTCTTATCTCCACAGAGGTGATTCTATAGCATATGAAGATTACTGCAAATGAGCAACACCACTTCTTTTCTATCCTACAGGGGAAGCGATGTGGAAAAGTTTGGAAAGCCACAAGTATTTATAGTTATTTGAATGGCTATTCTTTTGAATTGAGCTTTTTGATGCTTGATTTTGCCACACAAAATAAAGTTAAAATTATTTCATGCAGTTTTTATATTCTTTCTGAGTATGACACAGAGACCAACATATTTACGTACATACAACCATTTGTTTATTTGTTTTACGAATACTATTGTCATTGTTTTTGTTAGAAAGCTTTTTTCTAATGTAAATTAGGCCGATAACTAAATATTCATGCACGGGGACCAAAATTATGAGAACTGCACTTAATGACTTGACTCCTCCCAATAGACCTGCAGATTAATACACTTTGAGAATCCCAGAAAAACAGCAACAAGCTTTAGATGTTGTGATAGTGACAACTTAATGACATCCCTCAAGACTGTCTTGCTATATCTGCTTAGCTTCATGTTTATATACAAGACAAAGTTTAACTTCTCTCAGATTGTGCTGAATAGACGCATACACACCCAAAACAGACAAAACCACTGCAACAGGCAGAACAACATATTTTTGCACTGAAATATTCACCTAAAACAATTCTCCAAAGTGTTAGATAATCTGAAATGTTTTCTTAAAGCTCACTGAAAAGCTAAAAGTCGCTGGTAAAAGCAAAGATATATATGTTTATATATTTAGAAATTAATTTGCTGGGTTAGGCGTTTTTAAAAATGGTCTTGAGATTTTCTTCTACCTACAAGAAGGTTCTGGCTCTTAAACCTAACCAAGATATAGTTTTGTCTAGATCTAACGACGCTGACATGCCGCTTAGACCCAAAGAAAACTTCCTCTCAGTGTCTTGCATAAAAGCCTTTTTGGATATGTGGCTTTATTGCTGCTCCCCTCTTGCGGTCTCATGAATGTCTTCTTGGTCATTTTGTTCATAAGCAAACAGTCTAAAATAAAGTTGATGTCTAATACTGTAACTAGGATGTCTTTTGTGCATTGCAGAGACATCAAAATCTTTAACAATGCAAGAGCATTCGATATCAAGGAATGACATTTGTTTATTTCACTAAGGCTTGTAAAGATTCCATAAAAAGATGCAGATACACCTCGAAAGCGTGCTTGTTGTACATCTATGTGTATGTAAAATGTCTTTGAATACTCAGTTTTTCCAGTGCAGTGAGCACGCTGTGGAGAATCCTATCAGCCTTCTTTAATAAATCCATTTTTTTCAGTTGGAACTCTGAACGCCTGTAGATTCATTTGAAATCTGATCATCATCCTATTATAGCCACATTCATATATATGTCATAAACGACATTGTTACATGTCCACGCAAATATGATCATTTCCAGGTTTATTGACATGGAGAACGTGTATGTTGGTGTGAAAGTTTTCTTCTTCTGTTGCTCTCTTCTCAGACTCTCAGTTTTGCTTCTATTATGACAGTTGGCTCAGAGGAATTCAAAACAAGAGCGCCTCCAGTCTTCCCCGTGGGCATCCAGCCTCCGTAACACACACACACACACACACACACACACACACACACACACACACACACACACACACACACACTCGGACCTGTTCCTGCACAAACCCTTATATAAAGATACTGTATACTCACATGCATACCCATATGGTCACATAGATGTGCAAAATAACAGACTCGGGCATGCTCTGGCCCCCACCTCTTGTGTTTTCATAACAGGGTGTAAAGGTTAAGTCTGACTCTGCTTGTTTAATGTGCACACAGATGGACAGGTACCGTCGCTGAAGTGGCGCAAAACAAAAACTTCTAACGCTTCCTTTAACCCGTGGCAGGTGTAAGGGAGGGGCCACGGGGTGGTTGCACGGCTCCAGGGGCCAGTGTGTTGAGCAGGGTGTATGAACCCTCAGGCACATGGCAAATATTACTAGTAAATAATAAAGGTAGAATGTTTTTTTCACATACTACGCAGTTATTGTCCAGCACGTGTAGTTTATGTACTATAAGCTGAACAACATCCAGCAGGGTGCAGTTGCAGGTTCTTCTCACTCTGTTTCAATTCCCAGCTAACATTTGGTCTACTCTAAAAGATTATCTAAAAATGAACAGATTTCAAAATGTTACAGATCACATTCATGATACAACAAAAAAATAATTAAATAAAGAAGAAATCAACTATATTCGTGTTTGGATGTGTTTTACCACAAAATTCCTGACACAAAAAGCGGTGTAGATGAAATCTTAGAGACAACATAACGAGGAACTTCAGATGTTGGTAGGTGAGTAACATTTGGTACAAATGTCATGTGTTTTGAGTTGAATTGAATTTCCACCAGTAATTTAACTTTGTGATTCATTATTGATTATTTCAATAGATTGTTTCATGTAACAATCCACAGAGCGTCCTGGCATTTGTCATCAGTTTTCTGCACTCAAGGCTTGTGATTGTAATTATTCAACAAATTGGGCATTGGCAGTTAGATTTTAGTGCAGCTCAAACACTTTTCTCACAAGATGCATTCTTAACATACCTCACCCCGTGATGAAATCTGATAAAACAATCCTTAACAACAATCACCTTAAAATGATAGTATTAAAATCCTTCTAAAGTTTCATGGACTTAAGGGAGGGTGAACACAACCTATCCCACTAACAGGCCCAACCAACCTGGATGTGTGAATCTTTACTGTCCATCCCCAGACTACTTTAGTGACAGCAAC